>CM042420.1:22442759-22482759 GCA_023634145.1 Thymallus thymallus
AGTTGTCCTGCTTGTCATCTCTGTAAAGGCTAACCTCCTCTTGTGACATTATATCATGGTTTCCTGTATAACCGATGGTCGGGTGTTTTGTCAGCAGACAAGTTGAATCTCCGTAATACACAGTCTGGGGGAGTCATGATGTGTAGCAGAGAGGGAGTAACATTCTGCTGGTAGTCTTCTCTCCTCCACAGCATGATGAGTAGTCTTCTCTCCTCCACAGCAGGATGAGTAGTCTTCTCTCCTCCACAGCATGATGAGTAGTCTTCTCTCCTCCACAGCATGATGAGTAGTCTTCTCTCCTCCACAGCAGGATGAGTAGTCTTCTCTCCTCCACAGCAGGATGAGTAGTCTTCTCTCCTCCACAGCAGGATGAGTAGTCTTCTCTCCTCCACAGCAGGATGAGTAGTCTTCTCTCCTACACAGCAGGCTTGATTTTCCTTGATATACAGGCATGGTTGGCACTGTGAATTACCAACCTAAATATATGGCTATATAGGTTTAGTCTCCTCCTGTCTGTAAACAACCTGTGATTTTAATCAACCATGTCAGGGATGGGCAACTGGCCATGGCCCCCGTTTTGTTGTTCAACTTACTGTTGAGAGTTAGAATAGTGGTTGTGCATCAGCAGTTGTTCTGTTGTTATGTCAATCACTGACAGCTAAATTGTTTTAGATTGGTAAATTAGTCCAGCGGCCAGCTATCTGAACTTGTAGTAAGCATGGTCAAATTGCCGACCGGGGAACCCCATTGATTTTGTTAGTCACTCGCACTCAGATATCATATCAGTCGTCTTCTCATACAGCTTCATTAGCAGCAGTTATTGGACAAATAAGACTGATGCTTTCCTGATGAGTGTAGAAATGTCTAAAACAGAAGCTGATCCAAAAACTGTTACGCATGAACGACCTTGACTTCTCCCAACAACCCAACCATCTGCATGTTTCCCCACTCAGTGCTGTAGTCTGAACTAAAGCATATCACAGGTGTTCGTGAGGCAGGGGTTTGATAGATAGGGGAAGAGGGAACATCTCTGGATGCGTCCCAAATGGCACCCTATTCCCTATATAGTGCACTACTTTTAACCAGAGCCCTACCATAGGGCTCTGGACAAACGATGTGTATTATATAGGGAATAGGGTGTAATTGGGAACGTTAACTTCTGTCTCTGTTGTGTTGTTGTGAATGCTCCTGCAGCAGCACACCCATCTACAAGCCATGGAGCACTAATCTAATTTCCTTACAGTGGAGGATGATGGATGTTGTATGCTGTTATGATATTTGAGCAGCTGTCTGTCGTAAAGGTCTGTGATAGTTCCTTCAGCTGAATGATAAATGCACCATGCTCAGGATGTGGCCTAGAGGAAGAAGTCCAAGACTTTACATGGAGTTTGACAAACACAAAAGGTCCTGCGTCGTTCGTGAAATAAAAAATGGTTTTCCACCCAACACAGCTATGTTTATTCTCAGCTAAACATGTTCGTTTTAGAGCTAACTCCTGTCATTGTGAACATGACTTGGAAAACTGATTCCAAAGACATCATTCATTATGAAGTGTTAATACAAGTTGTATGCATTTTAGGGACCAACCACTTAGTCTTTATGTCTTAGTCTTTATGTTAAACTATACATTAAGAACAATGGCTCTTGCAGATGTTTTCCTTCTATGGTAAAGGCTGCTGGCGATCCCAATAAAAGAGAGAAGCTCTCTCCTTTTAAAGCCTGTGGGAAACCCTGTTTCATACATTAGCCTTCATGTTTCTGGCTAAGGGAACACAAAGTGCTGTGAATAACAGTGCTGCTTGGCACAGACCTACAACATGGCTACAGTGTGATTATAGAAAGGTGAGGCCATCTTGATGTTCTTAGGGCACACCTTCGGAAATCACAAATACAGGAATCCAAATTTCAGTCACTCTGGTGATCAAAAAGCTTTCAAAAATCACATGTCCGCTTATGTTTTCGTTCATGTTTTCATGCAGTATGATAGCTAGCTGATTTTGCCATTGTAAACATGTCTGGTTAAGCCATTGACCTCTCACTGACCTCCATATTCTCTCTCTCTTTCTCCCCCCCCCCGCCCCCCCCCCACCAACCCCTCTCTCCAGAGCTGAAGAACATCCCCTCAGGCCTCCCGTCAGACATTGTGAGGATGGACTTGTCCAGTAACAGCATCACTCAGCTGCGGCCCAAGGAGTTTGTTGCTGCCAGGGATCTGAAGCTTCTCAACCTCAGCAGTAATAGTCTGGATCAGATTGACACAGGTGAGGAGAGACCATCCACTTCCTTCCAGCAGCACACTCATTATGGATGTGTTCCAAGTCATGCTGCACAGATTATCAGCTCTCACAACACCTGAAGAAGTAGTATTTAATAAGATAAAGCAATCCTCTGAGATATATACAGTGGGGAGAACAAGTATTTGATACACTGCCGATTTTGCAGGTTTTCCCACTTACAAAGCATGTAGAAGTCTGTAATTTTTATCATAGGTACTCTTCAACTGTGAGTGACGGAATCTAAAACAAAAATCCAGAAAATCACATTGTATGATTTTTAAGTAATTAATTTGCATTTTATTGCATGACATAAGTATTTGATACATCAGAAAAGCAGAACTTAATATTTGGTACAGAAACCTTTGGTTGCAATTACAGAGATCATACGTTTCCTGTAGTTCTTGACCAGGTTTGCACACACTGCAGCAGGGATTTTGGCCCACTCCTCCATACAGACCTTCTCCAGATCCTTCAGGTTTCGGGGCTGTCGCTGGGCAATACGGACTTTCAGCTCCCTCCAAAGATTTTCTATTGGGTTCAGGTCTGGAGACTGGCTAGGCCACTCCAGGACCTTGAGATGCTTCTTACGGAGCCACTCCTTAGTTGCCCTGGCTGTGTGTTTCGGGTCGTTGTCATGCTGGAAGACCCAGCCACGACCCATCTTCAATGCTCTTACTGAGGGAAGGAGGTTGTTGGCCAAGATCTCGCAATACATGGCCCCATCCATCCTCCCCTCAATACGGTGCAGTCGTCCTGTCTCCTTTGCAGAAAAGCATCCCCAAAGAATTATGTTTCCACCTCCATGCTTCACGGTTGGGATGGTGTTCTTGGGGTTGTACTCATCCTTCTTCTTCCTCCAAACACGGCGGGTGGAGTTCAGACCAAAAAGCTCTATTTTTGTCTCATCAGACCACATGACCTTCTCCCATTCCTCCTCTGGATCATCCAGATGGTCATTGGCAAACTTCAGACGGGCCTGGACATGCGCTGGCTTGAGCAGGGGGACCTTGAGTGCGCTGCAGGATTTTAATCCATGACGGCGTAGTGTGTTACTAATGGTTTTTCTTTGAGACTGTGGTCCCAGCTCTCTTCAGGTCATTGACCAGGTCCTGCCGTGTAGTTCTGGGCTGATCCCTCACCTTCCTCATGATCATTGATGCCCCACGAGGTGAGATCTTGCATGGTGCCCCAGACTGAGGGAGATTGACCGTCATCTTGAACTTCTTCCATTTTCTAATAATTGCGGCAACAGTTGTTGCATTCTCACCAAGCTGCTTGCCTATTGTCCTGTAGCCCATCCCAGCCTTGTGCAGGTCTACAATGTTATCCCTGATGTCCTTACACAGCTCTCTGGTCTTGGCCATTGTGGAGAGGTTGGAGTCTGTTTGATTGAGTGTGTGGACAGGTGTCTTTTATACAGGTAACAAGTTCAAACAGGTGCAGTTAATACAGGTAATGAGTGGAGAACAGGAGGGCTTCTTAAAGAAAAACTAACACGTCTGTGAGAGCCAGAATTCTTACTGGTTGGTAGGTGATCAAATACTTATGTCATGCAATAAAATGCAAATTAATTATTTAAAAATCATACAATGTGATTTTCTGGATTTTTGTTTTAGATTCCGTCTCTCACAGTTGAAGTCTACCTATGATACAAATTACAGACCTCTACATGCTTTGTAAGTAGGAAAACCTGCAAAATCGGCAGTGTATCAAATACTTGTTCTCCCCACTGTATATTTTTATTTTACCTTTATTTAACTAGGCAAGTCACTTTTATTTTTTATATTTCTTTTGCAGTGTGACTTATAGTTGTCACGCTGCATAGGAAGGACCCGAGGCACTGAGCAGTAGTGAGAAGTAACACCTTTTAATAGCAACAAAACAACATAAGGCGAGCATGCAAACATGAACTGTTGTGCAAAAAAGGAACACACACAAAGACCCACACCCAGGTGGAAAACCAGTCAACTTAAATAGGCTGCCCAATTAGAGGCAATGCCGCGCAGCATTGGTGCCGGACGTGGCACCAGGTCAGGCGGGGGATCTGGCTCAGGAGCAGGGATGTAACCCTTTTCCGAATTGGGCACCAGTGGAGCGGACTGTTCCGGCACTCGAGCGGGGTTGACGACCGGTCCCGGACTGGGCACCGGTGGAGCGGACTTCTCCGGCACTGGAGCGGGGCTGGCGACCGGTCCCGGACTAGGCACCGGTGGAGCGGAATGCTCCGGCGCAAAGGAAGGCTCCGGCCATGGAGCCACCGGGCTAGGAACCGTTACTGGCGCTACCGAGCTGGGGACACGCACTGGAGCTACCTGGCTAGGCACCGGCACAGACGCCACCGGGCTAAGAACCGGTACTAGCGCTATCGAGCTGGGGAGAGGCACTGGAGGATGAGTGCGGGTGAGCCGGCACTGGCGATACCGGACTGGGAGTCGCCACCAGGACTCTGGTGCCAGGCTCCGGTTCTGGAGGCAACGGATTGAGAACCGGCGCTGGAGTTACCTGACTGGGGACCGGTGCTGGAAGTACCGGATTGGAAACCAGCCCAGGAGCCCCGGGGAGAGGAGCCGACAGTCGTTCGAACCACATCCTCTTTGGTCCTCAAGGTCGACCTCGTCCTCCCTCCGGCTGGTTCCTGTTCCCAGGTTGGGAGGTCTCAGCTCCAGCCGAGCCCTCCACCACCTCGTCTGTACATCCTGGGGATGATTGTAGAACCCCTCCGGGGGCAGCCGGTCCTCAGCAGTTGGAGGTTGTAGACTCCCCCAGTCATCCTCTCTCCTCCGTCAATCCCGACCCTGTAGAGTGAGGGAATAGGAGCACCTCATCATGCCCATCCAACTCCTGGGCGTACTCCTGCTCCCATTGCTGTAGGGGCTCCTCCACGAACCTGTAGTGGCGAGGGCTCCTCCTCTTCCTTCTCCGACCACCCCCATAGTCCCTCCCAAAAAACTGTATGGGGGTTCTTCTGGGCCATCGAAGGGGTCCAGCCCTTCGCCCGCCGATGTGGAGCCTGTTGACGTCGCCGATGCCCTGGATCCTGCGGGGGATCCAGAGCTAGACAGTGGTAGTACTCCTCTTTAGAGACCAACTCCTTAACTCCAAGGAGTTCTGCAACCGTCCATCTCTGCACGGTCCTGTGGTGGTGAGTCTTTCTGTCACGCTGCATATGGAGGACCCGAGGCACTGAGCAGTAGTAACAATAGCAACAAAACAACATAAGGCGAGCATGCAAACATGAACTGGTGAGCAAAAAAGGAACACACACAAAGACCCACACCCAGGTGGAAAACCAGTCAACTTAAATAGGCTGCCCAATTAGAGGTAATGCCGCGCAGATGCCTCTAATTGTGGAGCAACCACAAACTCCACATAGAGTTATCCAGAGAGGTCCCTGGGCACTAAACCTGAACACCAGAGACCTCTCTGAACATAGATGATTACAATAGTAGTGAGTGCATACATGTTCTTACTGGTCCCCCATTTGAATCGAGCCCACACTGGACCTTAAAAGAAAGAGGCCAAAAGAGGAATCAGAGGAGAACCTTGACCTTGAGTCCATTCATCACAAAATGGAGGCAGGGCTTTATTTCATCCTGAAAGAGAATCCTTAGAATCTCTGGTGTCAAGTGGAAAAGAAGCAGAAGAAAGAGAAATAAAAAACCCACCAGTACTTTATATATCACACAAGTACTTTATAAACCACACCAGTACTTTATACACTATACCAGTACTTTATATACCACACCAGTACTTTATATATCACACAAGTACTTTATAAACCACACCAGTACTTTATACACTATACCAGTACTTTATATACCACACCAGTACTTTATATACCACACCAGTACTTTATATACCACACCAGTACTTTATATACCATACCAGTACTTTATATACCATACCAGTACTTTATATACCATACCAGTACTTTATATATCATACCAGTACTTTATATACCATACCAGTACGTTATATACCATACCAGAACTTTATATACCATACCAGTACTTTATATACCATACCAGTACTTTATATACCATACCAGAACTTTATATACCATACCAGTACTTTATATACCATACCAGTACTTTATATACCATACCAGTACTTTATATACCATACCAGACAGCGTTGAGTTTGGATCAATTCCACACATACATAAAAACGTTCATTAGCTTCTCACAAGGTTAAATTGTTAAAGGAGCCTGTGATGCCAAAACATACTCCATCTCGTTTGTAGAACTAACAAGGTTCTCTATTTGCAGAGGAATCACTACACTACCTTCTAGTTCTGTTATGCTGGAGAACTGGAATAAAAATGCTCTCTTATTATTCCCAGGCTAACAAGAACTGGTCACACAGCCAGGAAGCTTTGCCAAGGGAGGAAAATTGTTCCCTTATCATTTATTATTGCAGAACAGATGTAAAACAATTATATTAGAGTATTTACCTTAGTTGTTACTGTGCAATAAATGGTGGTTAATTCCGACCCACTATGACAACCAGTACTGTACACACACAGTCATTAACTACTATGATCGAGGAGAAAGAAATGAAATAGCCTTTTATGACTAAAAAGCCAATCCGTTGTGGAGAGAGAAAGCAACTGCAAATTTAACACAATCCTCATTAAACATTCACAAATTGCTCCCTCAGTTTTCTCAGTTAATCTTTATTCTACTACAGTAGAACATTAGTTCCAGGTAATACTTCAGCATTCATGTCCATTAGTGGAAATGTGTTCCACTGAAACTTTCCACTGAGTGCTACTATATAAGTTGAAATGAAGTAGCAACTGACCTCTAACCCCAACGTCCTCTCTCCTTGTCCCCCCTCTTCAGCTGCATCCACTGGGCTCCTGTACCTGTTCAGTATGAATGACTTCCACTGACACTTGTGCTATAAGATTCATTGAAATATACTGTCCCTCTAACCCTTAACATCCTGCATTTCTCCCCCTCTCCATAGCTGCATTTGCGGGGCTCCTGTACCTGCGAGAGTTGGACCTGTCCAACAACAGCCTGCACTACTTCCAGTACGGAGTGTTGGAGGACCTGTACTTCCTCAGGATGCTGATTCTGGGGGATAACCCCTGGGTCTGTGACTACAACATCCACTACCTGATCTACTGGCTGAAGCACCACCCTGGGGTGGCCTACTCTGGCCTAGTCTGCACTGAGCCTCAGGAGTTCAGGGGCTGGCCCGTGGAGAATTATGTCAAGACCTACAACGGAGAGTGTCCCAAGGATAAGGATCCACAGCCAGGAAAGGGTGATATGGGACAGGGACAGACAGGTACGGGTACAGGGACGGCTCAGGAGCTAGTGGGCGAGACAGAGGAGGAGGAGGAGATCGAGCAGCTGCCAAAGCCTCTGAGAGACCCCAGACCAAAGAAATATGAGGTCACCAGGTTGAGTTAATAGGATAGTGTTGGAAATTAGAAGTAAATTGATGTTGGAGTTGTTGATGTTTTATATTATCGCAGAACATTCCTATTCAGTCTGTATCAGATTTGTTTTTAACTTTGGGATTCCCACCAGCATAACCAATGCAGGACAGTTGGATTCCCACCAGCATAACCAATGCAGGACAGTTGTTGCTGTTTTCGTTACAAGAATATTTCATTGTGGATATACTTTTTGGAAAAAGTAGAGGTTGATATAATTTTAGGTACTTTTTCCCTCTTTTTTTCATGATATCCAATTGGTAGTTACAGTCTTATCCAATCGCTGCAACTCCCGTACAGACTAGGGAGAGGCGAATGTCGAGAGCCATGCGTCCTCTGAAACACGACCCCACCAAGAAGCACTGCTTCTTGACACACTGCTCGCTTAACCCGGAAGCCAGCAGCACCAATGTGTCGGAGGAAACAATGTACAGCTGGAGACCGAAGTCAGCGTGCATTCGCCCGGCCACCAGAAGGAGTCGCTAGAGCGCGAAGGGACAAGGACATCCCAGACAGCCAAACCCTCCCTAACCCGGACAATGCTGGGCAAATTGTGCACCGTCTCATAGATCTCCCAGTCGCGGCCGGCTGTGAGAGACCCCGGGATCGAACCCGGAACTGTAGTGACTCCTCTAGCACTGCGATGCAGTGCCTTAGACCGCTGATCCACTCGGGAGGCCCGAGGTTGATATTTTTTAAATGTATGATTTAGACAATCTGTTCATTAAATAAAAGCTGTTTTTTTCTGAAATGCATGAGGTTTACATTACTAACACACACTTCACTAATCCTAAAGGGATTTAGGCACATCCTTCGCCTAACCCCTTAAACTATCTGCCTGATCTGTGATGTTTCATCATAAAACATGGAACGTCTTCGGTTCCGTTCAAAGAGCTGTTTCAAGGCTTTACTACGTCTTCCTCTCTGCACAACAACACATGAAGCTGAGGAGTTATGCCTGGACCCGCTGAAGACCTTAAGTGCGTTAAGTCAGTCCATACCATCCTGACCGGAAACCCATGTCTTGGTTCATACACACCATGAGTGATTCACACATGCAGGGATTGTGGGTCATCTGATGTATGCAGTGGGTTTCTACAGTGGCAAGAAAAAGTATTTGAACCCTTTGGAATTACCTGGATTTCTGCATAAATGTGGTCATCATTTGATCTGATCTTCATCTAAGTCACAACAATAGACAAACACAGTCTGTTTAAACTAATAACACACAAACAATTATACGTTTTCATGTCTTTACTGAACACACTGTGTAAATATTCACAGTGCAGGCTGAGAAAGTATGTGAACCCTTCGTGTTTGTAAAGAGGAACTGGTTGACCCTCCTTTGGCAGCAATAACCTCAACCAAACATTTTCTGTAGCAGCCCCAAACCACAATGCTCCCTCCACCATATTTTACAGTTGGGATGAGGTTTTGATGTTGGTGTGCTGTGCCTTTTTTTCTCCACACATAGTGTTGTGTGTTCCTTCCAAACAACTCAACTTTAGTTGAATCTGTCCACAGAATATTTAGCCAGTAGCGCTGTGGAACATCCAGGTGCTCTTTTGCGAACTTCAAACGTGCAGCAATGTTTTTTTTTGGACAGCAGGGGCTCCTTCTGTGGTGTCCTCCCATTAACACCATTCTTGTTTTGTGTTTTACGTATCGTAGACTCGTCAACAGAGATGTTAACATGTTCCAGAGATTTCTGTAAGTCTTTAGCTGACACTCTAGGGTTCTTCTTAACCTCATTGAGCATTCTGTGCTGTGCTCTTGCAGTAATCTTTGCAGGATGGCCACTCCTAGTGAGAGTAGCAGCAGTGCTGAACTTTCTCAATTTCTACACAATTTGTCTTACCGTGTACTGATGAACATCAAGGCTTTTAAAGATACTTTTTTAACCCTTTACAGCTTTATGCAAGTGAACAATTCTTAATCGTAAGTCTTGTGAGATCTCTTTTGTTCGAGGCATGGTTCACATCAGGCAATGCATCTTGTGAATAGCAAACTCACATTTTGTGAGTGTTTTTTATAGGGCAGGTCAGCTCTAACCAACATCTCCAATCTCGTCTCATTGGTTGGACTCCAGGCTTTAATAAATTGTATTAAGTATCTGCAGATACTCTCCCAATTTCGTCAGTTTGGAACGTAACCTTCTAATATACAGTGACTGTGCAACTATACTCCTCACTGTACAGATTATGTGTCTGGAAGAAAACCCAACTTGGAATAATTGGGATATTGAAAACAGAACACCACCTAACTTTAAAGAGGACCATAAAATGACCCCCAATTCGGTTCTGCTTTTGTTATGAGTACAATGCACGGGTACAAAAGAAACGGAGTGTGGAGGATACAGTAACTTTTTCCTCTGATTATTTCATTCAGCCATAGTGATTCATGGGATGATTAGCTTTATGAAACACACCACCCAGGACGATCATATAAATCAAACAGACTCCACATAGCCATAGAACAGCTGCAAGAGATTGTCACTCGACCAGAGTATGGTTATACACAGATGCAACCAGATCACATAAAAGAAGAATGTTGGTTGTCTTAAAATCTCTCCAAGATACTGTATGATATGTCTTCCGCATTTAACTCAACCCCTTTGAGTCAGAGAGGTGCGGGGGGTTGCCTTGATCAACGCCCAGTGGTTGGGGGCTAATTGTGGTATCGTGTAGCTCAGTTGATAGAGCATGGCGCCAGGGTTGTGGGTTTGATTCCCACGGGAGACCAGTATGAAAATGTCTGCACTCTTTATTGTAAGTCACTCTGGATAAGATTGTCTGCAAAAATGTACAGGGGCAGAACAGCATAATTTTCCATCTTGGGAATTCGAACCAGCAACCTTTCAGTTACTGGCCCAACGATCTTAACTGCAAGGCTACCTGCCACACCACTGTTCAAACTGGACCAGTACTCACTTGCGCAGAGAATCTCACATTTTCTACTGTTTGAGTGCCAGCACCTCTTTAGAGAATACCGGTTCAAAAATACAAACCCTGGTACATAAATATTATGTACTTTTAAACCACTTCAAGCACTGTTCAGCACTATTCTAAGATAAAATATTAGACTTACTAGCAATAGAGTGGTCTCTTTGGAACTCATGAGAAAAAAACACACTTTACCATGGCACTCAGAAGCAACACGTGTGTATGACCTCACTGGCCACTAAGGAGGGCACTAAACCACTAAAGGGCCCTAAAGACAGGCTGGATGGTCAGAACAGGTCGAGACACACCTTAGGCACAAAGCTACAGTGAAAACGTACTCAGAAAGTTAAACAACATCTGTCTGTATGGAATGGTGTACATTCATTAATCTTTAATGGCTATAGTTTACCACCAGCTGTTGTGTTTACTGAATAATGGCTATGGTTTACCACCAGCTGTTGTGTTTACTGAATAATGGCTATGGTTTACCACCAGCTGTTGTGTTTACTGAATAATGGCTATGGTTTACCACCAGCTGTTGTGTTTACTGATTAATGGCTATAGTTTACCACCAGCTGTTGTGTTTACTGAATAATGGCTATGGTGTACCACCAGCTGTTGTGTTTACTGAATAATGGCTATGGTTTACCACCAGCTGTTGTGTTTACTGAATAATGGCTATGGTTTACCACCAGCTGTTGTGTTTACTGAATAATGGCTATGGTTTACCACCAGCTGTTGTGTTTACTGAATAATGGCTATGGTGTACCACCAGCTGTTGTGTTTACTGAATAATGGCTATAGTTTACCACCAGCTGTTGTGTTTACTGAATAATGGCTATGATTTACCACCAGCTGTTGTGTTTACTGAATAATGGCTATGGTTTACCATTAGCTGTTGTGTTTACTGAATAATGGCTATGGTTTACCACCAGCTGTTGTGTTTACTGAATAATGGCTATAGTTTACCACCAGCTGTTGTGTTTACTGAATAATGGCTATGGTTTACCATCAGCTGTTGTGTTTACTGAATAATGGCAATGGTTTACCACCAGCTGTTGTGTTTACTGAATAATGGCTATGGTTTACCACCAGCTGTTTTGTTTACTGAATAATGGCTATGGTTTACCACCAGCTGTTGTGTTTACTGAATAATGGCTATGGTTTACCACCAGCTATTGTGTTTACTGAATAATGGCTATGGTTTACCACCAGCTGTTGTGTTTACTGATTAATGGCTATAGTTTACCACCAGCTGTTGTGTTTACTGAATACAGCACAGAACGTTGTTTTCCTGTGCTGCTACATTATTAAGAGTTAGTAACAAACATAACTAAATGAAGTAGTGTTGTTGACAGTATATAATGATGGAATATGAATTGAAACTTGTCAATTGTGAACAGTTAGCTAAATCTACTGTCCTAAATTAGCTGCATGCCCTCATGCATTTAGAATTCAGAGTTACACACAAATCTAAAAATAATTTCGGAGAATTGCAGGAACCTGTTATACTCGCCAAAACTCTAATTCACTTGAAGGGCTTATTGTTATAGAAAACAAAAACATGGGCAGGTTCCAGAAATCAGTCCAGACATTTGATGGAAGTCAAGGTTAATGCTGGGAGCGAACCCTCTACTGGACCAACAACGACCAGCTCAGTGAGAAATGAGACACAATGTTCTTATGAGCTATAAATGGACCATGAGAAACATCAGTCAACATCTGAACCTAAGGCCAACCATGATACTGGCTCAAATAACCTACTGTAGTAGTCACAGGGCAGAGGATCTAGTCTATCTATGAACATGTATGGTCAGTACAGGGCCACTATAAAAGTCTCTCCCAAAATGAGAATCCTGCTTCACAGAACCTGCCAAATCCTACTACACACACACACACACACAGGCACACACACACACACAAACAAGCACCATCTGGAGTGTTTCACAAACATTTCGATGTGTTGAACCAGAGGGATGTTTTCTATGTGATTTAAGCTCAAATTGAAGAACAATTCAAATCAACTCACATTTTATTGGTCACATACACATGTTTAGCAGATGTTATTGTGGGTGTAGCAAAATGATTGTGCTTCTAGCTTCAACAGTGCAGTAATATATAACAAGTAATATCTAGCAAATCATACAATATATACCCAATACACACAAATCTAAGTAAGGAATGAATTAAGAATATATTCATATATAAAACACCTCATACATGTCTCAAAATAAGCTTGTTCGACCATAACACTGGCAACAATTCTCACTCAGAAAGCATACATTGTCACTCATAACACACTGACCTAAAAACACTAACAACAGGGAGCATTACATAAATAATTAACTTTTCTTTTTGAAGTTTGAATGATTTTTCACATAAATCAGTATTTATAAGAATAACACCTTTTCACTTTATTGACTGTACTAAAGTACAGTTGAAGTCGGAAGTTTACATACACTTAGGTTGAAGTCATTAAAACAAATTTTTCAACCACTCCACAGATGTCATGTTATCA
The DNA here is from genome assembly GCA_023634145.1 of Thymallus thymallus. Classification (NCBI taxonomy): domain Eukaryota; kingdom Metazoa; phylum Chordata; class Actinopteri; order Salmoniformes; family Salmonidae; genus Thymallus; species Thymallus thymallus. Next base: position 22,455,945 of record CM042420.1, read on the forward strand.
AACTATAGTTTTGGCAAGTCGGTTAGGACATTTACTTTGTGCATGACACAAGTAATTCTTCCAACAATTGTTTACAGACAGATTAATTCAATTATAATTCACTATATCACAATTCCAGTGGGTCAGAAGTTACAGTTTTTCTCAATAGATTTGGTACATTTCAGGTAACAGCTCTCAAAACAGTTAACACAGCAAACTAAACACACTCTTATGTTGGCGAAACAGTTAAGTATTCACTGCACAATGAAACACAGCATTTTATTCTAGTAATGCATTTATTAAAATTCAATATTAACATCAAAACTAAAAGTGTGTTCTCTGTTGATTTGATAACAAATTCAGCTGAAGATACACAAAGAAATAAATGAGTTCTTTAATGAGGAGTTCAGGTGTATAACAATGAGTTGTCACCCCACAAAAAAAATATTATGCAAATAAGTACATAGGTAAATAAAAAATAAAATAAAAAATGTACTGCATTCATTGAATCAACTAATTTATTGATCATGCCTCTCAATTACATCTGGCCAGAGAATTTCATCAACATCACAGTAAATATTTTCACGAGTCATGCATCGTGGGAAAAAACGCCTTGAATGCTGTATCCATCCTTGACATGCTTGTGCCCCAATATCTCCACAGGCCTCTTCCATCGCTTGAAGAAGACTTGGTTGTAAGGGTTGGGAACATGTACTTTCCATCTCCAAGAGGAGAAGAATTCCTCATTTGGATTCAGGAAAGGAGAATATGGTGGAAGGAACATCATCCTGAAATGTGGGTGATTCTCAAACCACTCTCGCACTAGTGCTGAATGGTGGAATTGGACATTGTCCCAAACAACTACAAAATTCCGCCCCATTTGCTCCTGATCACCCTGCGGAAAGAGGATTTCATTGAGGAGGTTTAAAAAATGTAGGAGCCTTGCTGTGTTGTATGGTCCCAAGACAGCATTGTGTGCCACAACACCAGTTGTAGAAATTGTGGCACAGAGAGTGATGTTGCCTCCTCGTTGTCCAGGGACATTGACTGTAGCACGATGGCCAATCACATTTCTCCCTCTTCTCCTTTTTTTGTGAAGATTGAAGCCTGCTTCATCAATATACAGGTACTCATAATGAGTTGCACTGCTATCCAACTCCAATATTCTCTAGAGTAAAAAGTACACAAGGTACAATACAGTAAGTTAGTGTTTTAAAGTAATGGCATTGATTGCAGTCGATACTACTGTGAAACTGTTGCTGAAGTTTGAGTTCACACTTTGAAGCAGCAGTATACATAGATATGCCTAAATCTTTTCACTTACAGTAGCATGGAATAGTTTATGGACACATACTTAAAATTCAGGAAAAATATATCTTTGTGTTGACAGTAAAAGTGCAGTAATTGGGTTGCACATACTTGAACAAACTGGAATCGCAACTCCTTCACTCTAACAGAGTTCCTCTCAAAGGACACTTTGTATACTTGCTTCATTCGGATTGCATTTCTCCTTAGAACACGATCAATTGTGGAGAGACTGCATTGGTGGATATTGTGGAACAGTTGACTGAATTTCTTTGAGGCGGAGGGTGTTGTTCTGGACCACCATGTCAACAATGGCATGCTCTTGTTCAATTGAAAGAAGTCTTGTTCGTCCACCTGAATGTTCTCTAACTTCAATTCTGAAAAATGTTTGGACAAGCAGGAACATTTACTGTAGAAAGCTAGACCTATGTCAAACAAGACTACATGGACTCTCATTGTAGAAGTAGAATGATATAGTTACTTACCGGTTTTCCCTCTGAAATGTGTGGATTATTGAAGCCACTGTGGATCTGTTTATATTGGGCTGAACTCTCTGCCCAGCTTCTCTCAGTGAGAGACCATGATTTATGACATAGTCAATAAGTGTGGCTCTGATTTCATTTGAAACACGTGTGTACCCTATCCTTCTACCTCTCCTCGCTCCTCTTACACCTTGCCCTCCTCTTACACCTTGCCCTCCTCTTACACCTTGCCCACCTCTTACACCTTGCCCACCTCTTACACCTTGCCCACCTCTTACACCTTGCCCTCCTCTTACACCTTGCCCTCCTCTTACACCTTGCCCTTCTCTTAGACCTTGCCCACCTCTTACACCTTGCCCTCCTCTTACACCTTGCCCTCCTCTTAGACCTTGCCCTCCTCTTACACCTTGCGCTCCTCTTACACCTTGCCCTCCTCTTACACCTTGCCCTCCTCTTACACCTTGCCCTCCTCTTACACCTTGCCCTCCTCTTCCTCTCTGTCCATCTCTTCTTATATTTTCTACTCTTTCTCTTTCTCCTACATCCTCAGCTCTTCTTTCTCTTTCTCCTACATCCTCAGCTCTTCTTTCTCTTTCTCCTATATCCTCAGCTCTTCTTTCTCTTTCTCCTACATCCTCAGCTCTTATTTCTCTTTCTCCTACATCTTCAGCTCTTCTTGCTCTTTCTCCTACATCCTCAGCTCTTCTTGCTCTTTCTCCTACATCCTCAGCTCTTCTTGCTCTTTACCCTACATCTTCAGCTCTTCTTGCTCCTTCTCCTACATCTTCAGCTCTTCTTGCTCTTTCTCCATCTCCTCTTCCTCTTCTTCTCCCTCTACCCTGTCCACCACCTCTTACTCTTACACCTCTTCCTTTTCCACTGCTCATTCTTCTTCTTTTTATTGTCTTTTCTCCTCATTCGTCTTCTTTGTTGTTTTTCTCTTCCCCTTTTGTAGTTGTTGTAATTAAGACAGCTGTGTGAACAATTAGGAAATTGGCTTTTTCTGTGTTGAGTGGATTACTAACTCATCAGATATCAATTTGGGGTTAATTGAGGACATAAGGTGTGCAACTGACTATTTTACAGTTCACAGAGTTTTGTTTGTTGTGTTTTGAAAATGGTACAAAAATGCTTGTGATCTTTGTGAAGACCAATGAAAAAGCTGCAAATGTTTTTCCTGATACATTAAAGATTTGGTTGGCTGTATGAACTGCTGTGATAACATTAGGGAATTTAGTTCACAGTGTTTTGAGAAAATGATGCTTTAGATTTGTAATTTGTATGAAATGAAGGAGAATTTACTATCTGTTTAGGACAATTACAAAGTGTACAGATCACTGTGTTAAATGTTTTGAGAGCAGTTACCTGAGTTTGGAGAAATGCACCAAATCTATTGAGAAAAACTGTAAACAGTTTGGAAAATTCCAGAAAATTATGTTGTGGCTTTAGAAGTTTCTGATAGGCTAATTGACTTTATTTGAGTCAATTGGAGGTGTACCTGTGGATGTATTTCTTTGCTCGACATCATGGGAAAAATCAAAAGAAACCAGCCAAGACCTCAGAACAAAAATTGTAGACCTACACAAGTCTGGTTCATCCTTGGGTGCAATTTCCAAATGCCTGAAGGTACCACGTTCATCTGTACAAACAATAGTACGCAAGTATAAACACCATGGGACCACGCAGCTGTCATACCGCTCAGGAAGGAGGCGCGTTCTGTCTCCTAGAGATGAACGTACTTTGGTGCGAAAAGTGCAAATCAATCCCAGAACAACAGCAAAGGACCGTGTGAAGATGCTGGAGGAAGCAGGCACAAAAGTATCTATATCCACAGTAAAACAAGTCCTATATCGACATAACCTGAAAGGCTGCTCAGCAAGGAAGAAGCCACTGCTCCAAAACCGCCATAAAAAAGCCAGACTACGGTTTGCAACTGCACATGGGGATAAAATCTTACTTTTTGGAGAAATGTCCTCTGGTCTGATGAAACAAAAATATAACTGTTTGGCCATCATTATGTTTGGAAGAAAAAGGGGTAGGCTTGCAAGCCGAAGAACACCATCCCAACCGTGAAGCACAGGGGTGGCAGCATCATGTTGTGGGGGTGCTTTGCTGCAGGAGGGACTGGTGCATTTGACAAAATTGATGGCATCATGAGGAAGGAAAATTATGTGGATATATTGAAGCCACATCTCAAGACATCAGTCAGGAAGTTAAAGCTTGGTCGCAAATGGGTCTTCCAAATGGACATTGACCCCAAGCATACTTCTAAAGTTGTGGCAACATGGCTTAAGGACAACAAAGTCAAGGTATTGGAATGGCCATCACAAAGCCCTGACCTCAATCCTATAGAAAGTTTGTGGGCAGAACTGAAAAAGTGTGTGCGAGCAAGGAGGCCTACAAACCTGACTCAGTCACACCAGTTCTGTCAGGAGGAATGTGCCAAAATTCACCCAACTTATTGTGGGAAACTTGTGGAAGGCTACCCGAAACGTTTTACCCAAGTTAAACAACAAAGGCAATGCTACCAAATACTAATTGAGTGTATGTAAACTTCTGACCCACTGGGAATGTGATGAAAGAAATAAAAGCTGAAAGAAATAATTATCTCTACTATCATTTCACATTCTTAAAATAAAGTGGTGATCCTAACTGACCTAAGACAGGGAATTCTTACTAGGATTAAATGTCAGGAATTGTGAAATATTTAAATGTAGTTTAAATATATTTGGCTAAGATATATGTAAACTTCCGACTTCAACTGTATATGTAACAAGAATGATTCAGAAATGCAGCAATTTACTACAATAGCCTTTATTTTTTCTATTATCTTTGCATATAGTAATTTACTTGTGAAAAATAAAAAGTTGAAACAAAAACTAATTCCTGAAATTCCAGGGCTGCAATAATAATTACAAAAAAAAACATCAACAACATGTATAGGGGAGTTTCTTGCCCCTCTCTCCTCCGCTGTCACAAGTCCATTATGCAGGTCATCCAGAAAGAAATGAGCCTCTCTGTATTGTAGGGGCCAATGAGTGGTTTGTGTAACAGCAAACCATCATTGGACAGTGCTGTACACATTGTGATGTTAGCTCCTCTCTGGCCTGAGATATCCATGGTTGCTCTCTGTTCAATCACATTTCTTCACCTGCGGTGTGTTTTTGCCAGGTTGAATCCAGCTTCATCCACAAAGATGAATGTATGTGCAGTTTGCCTGGCTTCAATCTCCATTACTCTCTAAAATACAGTAAATCCACAGTTTTACAGTACTTTACATTATGCATAGCTGTGTACGTTCCCTGTTTGGTTATTGAACAGGCATCTTACCTGGACACACACGTTCAACATTTCTTCAACATTTCTCTCAAAGGGTACGGTGTACAACTGCTTCATCCTTATTTTATGTTTCTCTAGGACTCTGGCAATTGTCGTTGTGCTGACCGTATTCACAATCGCAAAAGCGATATTGTCTGCCAGCACTCTGTCCCGAATTTCCCGCAGATTTATTTTATGTCAACAATGGCAATTTCCTGTGCATCTGATAATATTCTGCCTCTCCCTCCTGTGGGAGGCAACCTTTGGATCCTACTGAAAAACACAGAACAATCAATATTGTCACGGAAACACCATCGCCAGCACCAGACCTCCACACTCCGCCCACTCGTTCCACATCCCCGGAATTCTAATCACCTTCACCTGTCATCATCACCTGCCTGCAATCATCACTATCATCACCAATACCTTTAAAACTCTCTCAGTTCCCTCAGTTCACTGTCTGGTCTCGTCGTTTCACTATCGACAGCCTGTCTCTCCATCTAGGATATCTTCAACCTGCATATGACTTACCAGCTTCGTGCTACTTCCCTGCCATCCGTGGATCTCCCGTCTGCATCTCCGGTCCATCTGTCTGCAGTCTGTCATCCGTCTTCTGCCCAGCTCGATCTCATCAAACCTGCATCAGATAAGAGACTCAGTCAATACCAACATCATCATTCATTCATATCTGTCGTCAAATCAGCTACTCGCCTGCCGTATCTGTTCCTGAGTGTTTTGAATAAACTTCCTTGTTTACTCTACCTGTTTGTGTTGTCCGGCGTCGTGACAAATATATTTCAAAATGTCAGTACATGTAAAAATGTGAACATACTGTATTGTACTGTAATATGTGCATCCTTCAATGATAATTGAACTACATCTCACCTGTTGTTTTGCCGGAAAATTCGTACTATTGATGTAACTGTTGAACGCTGCAGATTTGGTTACACCTTAAAACCGGACGCTCTTAAACAGAGACCATGGTTTACAACATGGTCAATATTTGTGGTCCTTATCTCATCAGAGACCATGGTTTACAACATGGTCAATATTTGTGGTCCTTATCTCATCAGAGACCATGGTTTACAACGTGGTCAATATTTGTGGTCCTTATCTCATCAGAGACCATGGTTTACAACGTGGTCAATAATTGTGGTCCTTATCTCATCAGAGACCATGGTTTAAAACGTGGTCAATAATTGTGGTCCTTATCTCATCAGAGACCATGGTTTACAACGTGGTCAATAATTGTGGCCTTTATCTCATCAGAGATCAGTGCTCTTGGTCTTCCTCTCCTTTGTCCTCCACACATTCTCCCTCTTCCTCTCCCTCTCCCTGCCACTCTTCTTTCCCCACCAACCTGTCTTCCTTGATCCATGTTTCCAAAATAAATCATTCCGAAGCCGTCCTCTTTTGGCTGTTTGGTAACGAGACTAAAAACAGGAAACTTGGGTAGGCTTTCAGCTGAAATTGCATTCATTTGTGTTTGGAATGATTAAATATTCTGCTGATATTTTCTATATGTATTTTTATTTTTATTTTATTTCACCTTTATTTAACCAGGTAGGCCAGTTGAGAACAAGTTATGTTTACAACTGCGACCTTTCCAAGACAAAGCAAAGCAGTGCGACAAAAACAACAACACAGAGTTACACACGGGATAAACAAACGTACAGTCAATAACACAATAGAAAATCTATGTAAAGTGTGTGCAAATGTAGTAAGATTAGGAAGGTAGGACAATAAATAGGCCATAGTGGCGAAATAATTACAAATTAGCATTAACACTGGAATGATAGATGTGCAGAAGATGATGCGCAAATAGAGATACTGGAGCGCAAATGAGCAAAAATAATAAATATGCGGATGAGGTAGTAGGGTAGATACAGTGGGGAGAACAAGTATTTGATACACTGCCGATTTTGCAGGTTTTCCTACTTACAAAGCATGTAGAGGTCTGTAATTTTTATCATAGGTACACTTCAACTGTGAGAGACAGAATCTAAAACAAAAATCATTGAGGATAACACAGTGCCACCGACGCGGCCCGCTACCAAGGACTGTGGGCTCTCCTCCGTGGCCGATGTGAGTAAAACATTTCAACGTGTAAACCCTCGCACAAGGCTGATTTTTAAATAATTAATTTGCATTTTATTGCATCACATAAGTATTTGATCACCTACCAACCAGTAAGAATTCCGGCTCTCACCGACCTGTTAGTTTTTCTTTAAGAAGCCCTCCTGTTCTCCACTCATTACCTGTATTAACTGCACCTGTTTGAACTCATTACCTGTATAAAAGACACCTGTCCACACACTCAATCAAACAGACTCCAACCTCTCCACAATGGCCAAGGCCAGAGAGCTGTGTAAGGACATCAAGGATAAAATTATAGACCTGCACAAGGCTGGGATGGGCTACAGGACAATAGGCAAGCAGCTTGGTGAGAAGGCAACAACTGTTGGCGCAATTATTAGAAAATGGAAGAGGTTCAAGATGACGGTCAATCTCCCTCGGTCTGGGGCACCATGCAAGATCTCACCTTGTGGGGCATCAATGATCATGAGGAAGGTGAGGGATCAGCCCAGAACTACACGGCAGGACCTGGTCAATGACCTGAAGAGAGCTGGGACCACAGTCTCAAAGAAAACCATTAGTAACACACTACGCCGTCATGGATTAAAATCCTGCAGCGCACGCAAGGTCCCCCTGCTCAAGCCAGCGCATGTCCAGGCCCGTCTGAAGTTTGCCAATGACCATCTGGATGATCCAGAGGAGGAATGGGAGAAGGTCATGTGGTCTGATGAGACAAAAATAGAGCTTTTTGGTCTAAACTCCACTCGCCGTGTTTGGAGGAAGAAGAAGGATGAGTACAACCCCAAGAACACCATCCCAACCGTGAAGCATGGAGGTGGAAACATAATTCTTTGGGGATGCTTTTCTGCAAAGGGGACAGGACGACTGCACCGTATTGAGGGGAGGATGGATGGGGCCATGTATTGCGAGATCTTGGCCAACAACCTCCTTCCCTCAGTAAGAGCATTGAAGATGGGTCGTGGCTGGGTCTTCCAGCATGACAACGACCCGAAACACACTGCCAGGGCAACTAAGGAGTGGCTCCGTAAGAAGCATCTCAAGGTCCTGGAGTGGCCTAGCCAGTCTCCAGACCTGAACCCAATAGAAAATCTTTGGAGGGAGCTGAAAGTCCGTATTGCCCAGCGACAGCCCCGAAACCTGAAGGATCTGGAGAAGGTCTGTATGGAGGAGTGGGCCAAAATCCCTGCTGCAGTGTGTGCAAACCTGGTCAAGAACTACAGGAAACGTATGATCTCTGTAATTGCAACCAAAGGTTTCTGTACCAAATATTAAGTTCTGCTTTTCTGATGTATCAAATACTTATGTCATGCAATAAAATGCAAATTAATTACTTAAAAATCATACAATGTGATTTTCTGGATTTTTGTTTTAGATTCCGTCACTCGCAGTTGAAGAGTACCTATGATAAAAATTACAGACTTCTACATGCTTTGTAAGTGGGAAAACCTGCAAAATCGGCAGTGTATCAAATACTTGTTCTCCCCACTGTCTCTCCAAACTCAAGCAGTTCTTGGTGCAATCCATATCAATTTATGATGCTCTCAGTACAGCTATCACTGGGCTCTCGACACTAAAGCCACGTCAAAAGCAAGGGCAAAATAAGACTTACTTCCTACTCTTATTACCCTGCGCTGCAGACTGCAGGACACAAAGGTGACCACAGCTTAGCTTGTGGATACAATTCTCTGTACTCATTATAATGAATACTTGGCGCCCTCTGCTGTAATTTAGCCGTATGTTTGCCCCTGCAAGCATGCGATTTAACATGATCAATACATTTTCTAAATGCACCGCTTTAATTGAACAGTGTCAATATAGCTAGTAGTTTACGTGTCTTATTGTCTCTTAGCTGTTAAAAAAAAAATGTAAAACAGGATTTTCAGTCTAGATGAAAAGGATGTTGGGGCGTCGTTGTTATGGCAACGTTTTCAAGGCATTCAACAAAACAGAGAGGCTGAGATTTACTGAAGCATTTTGGTGTTTAGCTAGCTAGCTACCAACAACATTTACAAATAGCTCTACTTCCCAACCCTAACTTTTATGTAATGGTTTTGCACAATGCTGCATAATTATTTTGACAAACTTGAAGTCGCAGGTGAATAAAGGGACTGTTACAGGTAAGAATAACATAATTGTAACAGTTAGTCTGGTCAAATAGTTGTAACTAGCAGTTTTGAGTAGGCTAAAATTATTGGTATCATCTAAATCCAGTGCTCTCTAGCTAACGTTATATTACAAATAGAACAATTATCATTTACATTGCATCTTGCAAATGAACACAGACAGTGGTGCGCGTCTAGAAAAATATTAGTTAGAAGTTGAAAAAGTTAATTTAGAGCCCTGAACACAGGCCTAGTCTCCAGTTAAAACTCACAAAAAATGTTATTCAAAACTAGACGTTGAACTGGAGAGGATAGTGAGTTTACTTACTGTAAGAGGCTCATGGCCAGCAGCCATGGTTTAGAGGGGGCACAACACAATGATCTGTCCCAAATGGCACCCTATTCCCTATAGTGCACTACTTTTGACCGGGACCCATGCGTCCCATATGGGGCCTGGTCAAATGGAGTACACTATATGATATAGGGTGTCATTTGGGACACAGAACAGTGTTCTGGAACCAAAGACTGGAGTTGGGCTCTATGAGGGTTGCAGCAGCCTGTCTTTCATCAGTGTAATGTAAAGTGAAGTAAAGTGGATAGAATACACAAGGCAAAGAGTTTATATATTCACGTAAATACTTTGCAATGCCAATAAATGTAAAATATTATTGTAAATGACAAGTAGTTACGAAATTGGCTAGTGCTCTTCGTCTTTAGAAGATCATGGAATTGCTTAATAATCATGTCTGTCTGTCTGTTTATCTCTGTCTGTCTCTGACTGTCTGCTATTTCTGTCTGTCTCTGTCTGTCTGCTGTCTCTGTCTGTCTGCTGTCTGCTATCTGTCTGCTGGCTCTGGCTGTCTGCTGTCTATGGCTGTCTGCTGTCTCTGTCTGTCTGCTGTCTCTGTCTGTCTCTGTCTGTCTGCGGTCTCTGTCTGTCTGCTGGCTCTGGCTGTCTGGTGTCTCTGTCTGTTGTCTGTCTGTCTGCTGTCTCTGTCTGTCTCTGGTCTCTGTCTGTCTGCTGTCTGTCTGTCTGTCTCTGTCTGTCTCTGTCTGTCTGTCTGTCTGCTGTCTCTGTCTGTATGTCTGTCTGCTGTCTCTGTCTGTCTGCTGTCTCTGTCTGTCTGCTGTCTCTGTCTGTCTGCTGTATCTGTCTGTCTGCTGTGTCTGTCTGTCTGCTGTCTCTGTCTGTCTGCTGTCTCTGTCTGTCATCTGTCTCTGTCTGTCTGCTGTCTCTGTCTGTCTCTGTCTGCTGTCTGTCTGTCTGCTGTCACTGTCTGTCTGCGGTCTCTGTCTGTCTGCTATCTCTGTCTGTCTGCTGTCTCTGTCTGTCTGCTGTCTCTGTCTGTCTACTGTCTCTGTCTGTCTGCTGTCTCTGTCTGTCTCTGTCTGCTGTCTGTCTGTCTGCTGTCACTGTCTGTCTGCGGTCTCTGTCTGTCTGCTATCTCTGTCTGTCTGCTGTCTTTGTCTGTCTGTTTTCACTGTCTGTCTGCTGTCTGTCTGCTGTATCTGTCTGTCTGCTGTCTCTGGCTGTCTCTGTCTCTGGCTGTCTCTGTCTGTCTGCTGTCTCTGTCTGTCTCTGGTCTCTGTCTGTCTGCTGTCTGTCTGTCTCTGTCTGTCTCTGTCTGTCTCTGTCTGCTGTCTGTCTGCTGTCTCTGTCTGTATGTCTGTATGCTGTCTCTGTCTGTCTGTCTGCTGTCTCTGTCTGTCTCTGTCTGTCTACTGTCTGTCTGCTGTCTCTGTCTTTATGTCTGTCTGCTGTCTCTGTCTGTCTGCTGACTCTGTCTGTCTGTCTTCTGTCTCTGTCTGTCTGCTGTTTCTGTCTGTCTGCTGTCTCTGTCTGTCTGTCTGCTGTCTGTCTGTCTGTCTGTCTGTCTGTCTGTCTGTCTGTCTGTCTGTCTGTCTCTGTCTGTCTGTCTGTCTGTCTGTGTGCTGTCTCTGTCTGATGTCTTTGTCTGTCTGCTGTCTCCATCTCTTTCTGTCTGTCTGCTGTCTCTGCTGTCTCTGGCTGTCTGTCTATTGTCTCTGTCTGTCTGCTGTCTCTGGCTATCTGTTTGCTGTCTCCGTCTGTCTGCTGTTTCTGTCTGTCTGCATGTCTGTCTGCGTGTCTGTCTGCGTGTCTGTCTGCGTGTGTGACAGGGCCACTATGAGCCAGGCTGGGGAGCAGACCAGCCCTCCCAGTGGAGGAAGAGAGGAGGACCAGCAGACCCAGGAGGAGACTACTCCTCTTTCAGCCCTGGCCCCTGATGCTGCCCTAGAGGAGGAGAGTCTGGCCCTGGGCCCCACTCACGTCTCTGACAGCCCAGCCTTCCAGTGCTTAGACCAGGTAACACATACCCTTTTCACACTGACCACTACTGGGCTGACCTAGTTATGCATCCACCATAGTTGCTAGAACTAGAGGTCACCATGACCAGTTGAAACCAGATGTCTCTTCACAGTCCCCAGGTCCAGAACAGAGGCTGGGAAACACACAGTATTAACTAGAGCCATGACTACATGGAACTCTCTGCCACCCCAGGTAACTCAACTAGCAATAAAACCTGATAAAAAAATATAAAAGAACACCTTATGGCATGACAGGGACGGTGAAGACATGTTGATGCATGTTGTATTGTATTATGTATTGTATTATGTATTGTATTTTGTATTGTATTATGCATTGTGTTATGTATTGTAATTTTAATTGTATTATGCATTGTATTATGTATGTGATACGTGGATGGGATACGACTGTGATATGTGGTTGTTTCGCCTGGCTATCTTAAGATGAATGCACTAGCTGTGGGTCTTTCTGGATGGGAGAGTCTGCTGAATGGCTACATTGCAATGGAAATGTAGTGCAATCTATATCTATGTATATTATGGATTTTATTTGTTGTTTTGTTTCTTGTTTGGACTCCAGGAAGAGTAGCCGTTGCCACGGCAACAGCTAATTGGGGATCCTAATAATTACAAAATACTAAAAAGAACATCAGCCAATCCTGAACCCTTATGAAGGGAAAATTAATAAAAAATCTGCCAATGCTGAACGCTTATGAAGGGGAAATTAATAGAAATACCAGTACACTGTTGTATGTTCCAATGTAAACTGTAGGAGTATGCGGATAAAGTTCAGCCCTCAACCCCTGCTGATGGTTTGCAGATATAGGCAAGGTCAGGGCTATTTGCCTGCTGTGATTCATGGGCGATATGGATAACAAAGCAGTCAGTACTCAGTTAAAAACTTTATTCATGTTTTTATATAAAAAGTAAATGCTTTTTTGAGTAGGACAATAGAAGGTGAATAAAAAAGTTATAATGTACATAATGTTCTACATTTCAAGCTACATAATCAATTATTCTAATCAATTATTATATTCAAATAGGCTTTCACACAAGTCAAAATACTCCATGTTCTAGTTTTAAACTTCTCAACCCCAATACAATGCTTTTTATTCCGAATACACATTTTTGGGGGGGGACTCATCTTAGTCAATTACTGTGTACTGCATGAAAATACAGCTATCATACTTCCAAAAATAAATACTGTACATTTCCTCCTTGATCTTGGGGCCTTAAGTTTCCATGCTGCTCTGCCTGTCTACATGAGGATGTAATGTTATGACATAAAGCTAGGTGGCAGTATTATACAGAAAACGCTTTGGACGTACGGATGTCTGGAAACTGTTGCAGTGCCTGCAGTCAACCAATGCAATTATTCCGCACAAAGCAAACATATCTGATGCCATTTTGTTGCTGTTATTAGTTCAGTAGCACTTGGTCCATATTAAGTTGTCTGACATTTACTATGACTGTGATATCATACATTTGTCTTCAGTGGAGACTTGTTTACAGTGGTGAAACTGATCACTTTGAAGCTGTTTTAATACCGTGAACCCGAGTGTCTCAGACCGCCTCAGAACCATGTGGTTAAACTTGACCGTGCGAGGCAGAGGGGTCAAAGGAGCAGAAAGTTAAGAAGAAGAAAGTATTTCTGATCTTTCCGGTCGTGTCCGACCTCATGGCGCCTTCCTTTAAGGAGCGTAGTTCTTTGGCCGTATCATCATTTTGACCGTCTTGAAGGCCTGCCTGTAGTTGGTGGGGTATGCTTCACTGGACATGTTGTGCCATGTTCCCCAGAAGATACCATTCCTCACTCCCTTGTACCTCTTGTGGTAGTATTTCCCATTGAGATTGGCTGACATGCAGGCGTCAAACCACCACCCCGAGCTGTAGTACGCCCCGCAGTTCCCTGACGGGTACATGTCGTTGTCCCTATCTGGCGTGGTGAAGAACTTCTGGTCGTGGTTGAAGTGCTTGTTCATGTGCAGCGCGTTGCCGGCCGTGCCACTGTACCCGCTGATGGATAAACGATACCTCAGGAACTCGTTGGCCACGTAGAACTGGTCGAACTTGGCATACTCCCGCACCCCTTGGAAGTCCTCCAGTTCAATGCGCAGCACCATGTCCTTGGCCTTGGTCAGGAGGTGGATACGGTCGTTGCCCAACCAGAACTCTCCCCGGGGGTGACCAAAGCCCCTCTGGAGAGAGAGAGAGAGGGAGAGAGACAGAGAGACAAAGAGAGAGAGAGAGAGAGAGAGAGAGAGAGAGAGAGAGAGAGAGAGAGAGAGAGAGAGAGAGAGAGAGAGAGAGAGAGAGAGAGAGAGAGAGAGAGAGAGAGAGAGAATGGTAAAGGTCATTGTCAGAGGAGTCAAATCTGTTCCAAATGGCACCCTATTCCCTACATACTGCCTAGTCAAAGGTAGTGCACTATATAGGGAATAGGATGCCATTTGGGACGCAACCCCTGTTTTCCCTGATTGCATGGAATGTTACTGACTTTCAGCCCAGAGTGGTAACCCGGCGAGTAGCGCCACGGTCCGTCAGAGAGTTTGGAAAATAAAGGGAACAGACTTGTAAGATGGGATTCTGAACCTTGTACTCAGCCCAGGAGCGGTTGAAGCTGACGGTGCCATTGAGGCGCCGCTGCACCAGGGTCCAGCCGCCGCCGAACGACTCCATGTCGCAGTAAACCTCGAATGTGCCGTTCCTGGGGTCGGGCGTGACCTGGTAGACGCCGTTCTTCCTCTCCTTTAGCATGTTGTAGTCGGAGCAGTCCTTGGGAGCGATGATGACTGTTGGGGAGAGAGAGCAAGAGAGAGAGAGAGATGGAACAGGGGGAGGGAGAGAGAGAGAGAGAGAGAGAGAGAGAGCAGGGGGAGCGAGAGAGAGAGAGGGGGGAGGGAGAGAGAGAGACGGAGCAGGGGGAGAGGGGGAGAGAGAGAGAGATGGAGCAGGGGGAGGAGAGAGAGAGAGAGGGGGAGAGAGCGGGGGGAGCAGAGGGAGAGAGTGAGAGAGAGAGATGGCTCAGGGGGAGGGAGAGAGAGAGAGCGAGAGACGGAGCAGGGTGAGAGAGAGAGACAGAGAGAGAGATAGAGCAGGGGGAGAGAGAGAGAGACAGGGCAGGGGGGTTGAGAGAGAGCGAGAGAGAGGGGGGGGCAGGGGAGAGAGAGAGAGATAGAAAGAGAGAGAGAGAGATGGAGCAGGGGGATTGAGAGAGCGAGAGAGAGAGGGGGGGGGGGGGGGGGCAGGGGGAGAAAGATAGAGAGAGAGAGATGGAGCAGGTGGATTGAGAGAGCGAGAGAGAGAGAGAGAGAGGGCAGGGGGAGGGAGAGAGAAAAGCAACGGTCAGTATCAGAGGAGTCAAAAAACACAGTTTCCCTCAAAGCACAAGACTCTCACAGCCCAACAGGCCATTGCATGGAATGTTACTGACTTTCAGCTCCAGAGCTGACCGAGCGAGTCGAACCACAGCCGTCAGAGTGTTTTGATATAAGGGGAGGACAGACTTGTCAACGTGGGAAAGTGTAAAATGGGATTAACCAAAGCTGCTGGAGAGCCTGCCAGTCCCCACTTTGTGTTTGTGATGCTAATGCATCCTGACACCCACTTTTGGAGCGTAGAGCCCCCTGAGTTTTGGAAAGTGACGACAGTCGGCTGCTCAGGATAGAAGCCTAGGAAGCATGAGTTGAGTTGAGTTAGCAGAGCCATAAGAGGACAGAGCGGAGCCAGAAGAGGACAGAGCTGAGCCAGAAGAGGACAGAGCTGAGCCAGAAGAGGA
Organism: Thymallus thymallus; assembly: GCA_023634145.1. NCBI lineage: Eukaryota > Metazoa > Chordata > Actinopteri > Salmoniformes > Salmonidae > Thymallus > Thymallus thymallus. The sequence goes on from CM042420.1 coordinate 22,471,331, forward strand.
CAGAGCTGAGCCAGAAGAGGTGGGAGCTGAGCCAGAAGAGGACAGAGCGGAGCCAGAAGAGGACAGAGCTGAGCCAGAAGAGGACAGAGTGGAGTCAGAAGAGGACAGAGCTGAGCCAGAAGAGGACAGAGTGGAGTCAGAAGAGGACAGAGCTGAGCCAGAAGAGGACAGAGCGAAGCCAGAAGAGGACAGAGCTGAGCCAGAAGAGGACAGAGCTGAGCCAGAAGAGGACAGAGTGGAGTCAGAAGAGGACAGAGCTGAGCCAGAAGAGGACAGAGCGGAGCCAGAAGAGGACCGAGCTGAGCCAGAAAAGGACAGAGCGGAGCCAGAAGAGGAAAGAGCAGAGCCAGAAGAGGACAGAGCTGAGCCAGAAGAGGACAGAGCTGAGCCAGAAGAGGACAGAGCGGAGCCAGAAGAGGACAGAGCGGAGCCAGAAGAGGACAGAGCGGAGCCAGAAGAGGACAGAGCGGAGCCAGAAGAGGACAGAGCTGAGCCAGAAGAGGACAGAGTGGAGTCAGAAGAGGACAGAGTGGAGTCAGAAGAGGACAGAGCGGAGCCAGAAAAGGACAGAGCTGAGCCAGAAGAGCAGGACACAGCAGTCAGTTAATAAGCTAGCCTGGCAGGCTGTGTGTGTGTGTCTGTGTGTGTGTCTGTATATCCCTCCTGTGGGCAGTACTCCTATCAAAGTCTGCCCATATGTGATAGTAATAGTGTTTCTTGCAGAATATGGGCGCCAGGCTGTGACTGACCCAAATATAACAGTCCGACAGACAGATGGACAGACAGCCATGCAGACTGATAAAGGTGATTGACAGCAAAGGAAAAGCATCTGTATTATCAAGGAAGTATGCAGAGAGATAAAACCTTCATCTGGAAGTAACATCCTCCCAATGAAGAGCTTGTGCTTTTTCATATTATAGGCAAACAGTTCCTTCAATTCCTACAGAAAAAAGGCTAGGGACATTAAATGAAGTTTAAAAGGGTCTATAAATGAATAGAGAACGTGATTCAGTTAAATGATCCAAAGATATACTCCTCCCATGTATGTCCTCCCCTGCCTTAAAGTCCAATCAGAGCTAGAGAGCATACTGTTTAGTTTAACTGTGAATTGGGGCTTAATTATCTGTTACAGAGCTGAGATTGTGAGATGTCTGACTGATGACGTTCTGTTGTTGTTGAGCCAAGAGGAGAGTTTCCCATATCAAGATAGAAACGTAGCCAATAGAAGGCTGTGTCAACAACAGTACTCACAAGCACTACTGCACTTTGATACTGGATGCTTGCTACTCTTATTGGAAACACTTTATGTTGCTTGTTTCTCGATAATCACGTTTGACATTATCTTGTCAAGTTATCCAGAGTAATTTGCAGAGCTCTAATACGAAACATGACAGATGAATCTAAGACAAGTACTTCTACACACGTGATCTCTTCTCACCATGACCAACTGTCAGAAGGCAACAAATGTGATCATCTTGTGCTATTGGCAAGTCTAATAAAGGAGTTAGCTGTTAACACTGAAATAACCGCACGTTAACACTAGAAATCACACTGCTGTCGGAGTCAGTCCATTTCAAAAGGATCTCACTGTTTTTCACATAATAGCCAGTGGAGTAAATCACTGTCACCTGCTATAAAGATGGTTCCATTTGTAATACGTTATATGATTACTACTGAAATATGTCCCCTAGAGTTACCTGTAGATGGAAATGTAACTTTGTTATGACTGGTTTGCATTCCATCGATAAATGGTCATGGGTTTTCAATTCAGATCTCCAAAATGAAGCACCTTACAGTAGTCTACAGTATTTAAGACAAATTGATTCCTATTAAGCCCATATGAAAATATGCGTATCTCCTTCCACCGGAAGGACCACTCAAAATATCAGAATATCTCACACTCAAAATATCAGAATATCCCACACTCAAAATATCAGAATATCCCACACTCAAAATATCAGAATATCCCAATGAGTTTTGATAGAAAAACTGTGAGGAAATAATGTAATTCCCTTGTGCAGTAGCAGTGTTAGTTTAGGACCATTGCATAATTTAAAGGTGATGATCTGAGTTAAACCTGCTATTCTCCTTTTGAGACTGATACGGCAGAGTACTCACACTCAGTAGAGAAGGCTTGCATACTGTACAATACCGCATGCAGTGCAGGAAAGCCTGGTTTTATAATAAGTCTGTCTGACTGAAGCTTAGAGGAGAAGAATAGGTTAGCAATAACAAGAGACTAGAGGGGCTTCTATAAGAGAATAGAGGGGCTTCTATAAGAGACTAGAGGGGCTTCTATAAGAGACTAGAGGGGCTTCTATAAGAGAATAGAGGGGCTTCTATAAGAGAATAGAGGGGCTTCTATAAGATAATAGAGGGGCTTCTATAAGAGAATAGAGGGGCTTCTATAAGAGACTAGAGGGGCTTCTATAAGAGACTAGAGGGGCTTCTATAAGAGAATAGAGGGGCTTCTATAAGAGACTAGAGGGGCTTCTATAAGAGAATAGAGGGGCTTCTATAAGAGACTAGAGGGGTTTCTATAAGAGACTAGAGGGGCTTCTATAAGAGACTAGAGGGGCTTCTATAAGAGAATAGAGGGGCTTCTATAAGAGACTAGAGGGGCTTCTATAAGAGAATAGAGTGGCTATTTTCAATAACACTTACACTGAGGGGAGTTCTGCAGTTTACAGAGTAATGATAGCTTAGTAATAACCGAGGGTCTTGTAAATCAGTTAAAGGTTATACAGAATGTTATTGTCAAAGATAATGTGTAGTCAATAACCTATTTGGTTAATTAAATAAAGGCAGTAAGTAAATGAACATACACTGAGGAGAGGTCTGGACCGCACACTGGCTGTTGCAGGTGTTGCTGAGCTTGTTCACCACTCCGGTGATGTTCTCAACCTTGCTATCCACGATGGCCTCCACGTTCCTCATGTTGATGAGGCTCAGCTCCTCCAGACGGCCTTGCAGAGCCGTGATCTGGCCCCGTGCGTTACGCAGGCTGTTGGACATCCTGTTCATCTTCACCTGCATCTCAAACACAGAACCGCCGGTAGAGTCAGTGCCTTTGCCAGTACCAGAACCGGTGCTAGTGCCAATGCCGGTTGCAGTGTCTTGGCCATCCCCATCAGGTCCTGTGTTGGTTCCTCCGTCTCCTCGTTCCTCCCTACTGGTTCCAGACTGTAGCTCCAGAACCCCTGGTACCATCCCCGTACCGGGACCCCCTGCTGCCTCCCCGCTGTCCCTCTGTAAGCTCTGGTCAGCCTGCTGCCGGCACTCCAGGCAGTCCCTCTTCAGCCTGTTCACCGTGTCCTTCAGGCTCTGCAGCTCATTCATGGTTTTCTCCAGCATCCTGAACTGCTTGGGCAGCTGGATGGTCAGTGGAGGCAGGGTGATCTGGTAGGGGCAGTCGTCCTCTTCTCCACACTGGCCAGAAGGCTTCATCCTCACAGGGCAGCCCCCTGAAACCCCTCCTGTAACAGGCTTATCCTGGACCTTATCCCATCTCTGGGCTCCGTCTCCTGGGTCCGCTGCGGAGCTCCATGGGACTGCCAGCAGAAGAATGGTGGAGGTAGAAAAACACAGCAGAACCAGCCTCATAGTGTGTGTTTGACTGAGTGTGTCTGTGTGAGTGAGTTTGTGTTTCTCAGCTACGCAGTCAGAAAGAGTGAGAGCAGACTGTCTCCCTCCTGAGATAACTGTGTTATTAATATCAGGGGGGAGGGGGAGAGAGAGAGAGAGAGAGAGAGAGGGGTGCAGTATGAGGGAGGAGTGGGAGGGGCTGCTGAACTGTGTTGTGTAATTCCACTACTCCATGTTAACAGCAGAGTGAACCATTAGAGAGAGAGAGTAGGAAGGCAGAGTTCTGGCTGAGCTGTAGTTCTTTAAAAATGTCCCTGAACAGACAAGTGAGTCACTACAAAGGAATGAGGATTCTCTCCTGTAGGTTTCTCCCATCTTGATGTTTTACTGTTTTGTCTTCTTTAGGATTCTCTCCTGTAGGTTTCCCCCATCTTGATGTTTTGTCTTCTTGGATATTTAGTCTGAACTAGGACACTACGCCCTTTATGGAGTGGTGGAAGAGGTCAGTTTGAGACTCAGCCTTAGAGGGTTGACACTACATCATCTGAACAGAGAGAAGGCTATGGTCCTGCAGTGCACTTGTTTTATCTCCAAGCTCCAATCTCAGTGTTGCTGTGAACCAACACCAATGTTTCTCTATTTGTTCCAACTGTCTTTAGTGACATGACACCACCAGGACTGGGATGTCTGAGAAAGGCTCATTTGCATACAGAGCATCTTCTCTCTGCCCGACAAGTTGTTCTCTTTTCGTACTGATGGTTTGTGGTGGGTTGTGGGATTCCTGTGCAATGGGCTATAGCTTTTCACAAGCTGTTAGTCATTCACACTATATTATCCCATAGTAGGGTGTTTCATTCAGGATTAGTCATATTGAAAGTTGCTAGTCATTCACTGTGAGGGCTTGGTTGTGGTAAGGCCTCTTACTCCCACCTAGGGGAGGAGAGAGGCACACAACCAGGCTCTCACACATTATTAGGGAGATTATCATCCCCAATCAGAGACAGCTGTATAGCGTTGTCTCTGATTGGGGATAGTATATAGGACCCACACATTTCCACCTGTGTGTGGATCATTGTTCGTGTCTGCCTTGTGTTTCCAGCACGTGAGTTACTTTGCTTGATTAGTGTTTTGTGTTTAGTTTTCAGTCATCTCCCTTTTGTTATTTTGTGCTTCGTGATTACAACTCACATAATAAAAAAGGAATGACGCTCCACCAGCGCTCTGTGTATCGTCCCATATATTCGCATCGTGTCATTCACACTATATTATCCCACAGTAGCGTGTTTCATTCAGGATTAGTCATATTGAAAGTTGCTAGTCATTCACACTATATTAACCCTTATAATTGACCTATTCCATCGTTGGTTGAGCAGAACTGGCAGAGTTACAGTACCAACCAGGCCTGGATCTCATCTCTAACATACAGAACTGGCAGAGTTACAAAACCAACCAGGCCTGGATCTCATCTCTAACATACAGAACTGGCAGAGTTACAAAACCAACCAGGCCTGGATCTCATCTCTAACAGACAGAGAGCTACTGTAGGGTCAGTGAGTGAGTGAGTGAGTGAGTGAGTGAGTGAGTGAGTGAGTGAATGAGTAAAACCCTCATGTCATACAATGAAAACTGCTGGTCTTCTATAAAAAGTACATCTCTAAGCTTCTGCAGCTCTATTGTAGGAAATAGAGTGAGGGGTGGGGGGGGGATAGAAAGAGAAAGAGAGAGAAGAGAGAGAGCGATAGAGGAGAGAGAGAGGAGAGAGAGAGAGAGGAGAGAGAGCGATAGAGGAGAGAGAGAGAGGGAGAGAGAGAGAGGAGAGAGAGAGAGAGGGAGAGAGAGAGAGGAGAGAGAGAGAGAGAGAGGAGAGAGAGCGATAGAGGAGAGAGAGAGGAGAGAGAGAGAGGAGAGAGAGAGGAGAGAGACAGGAGAGAGAGAGAGGAGAGAGAGCTATAGAGGAGAGAGAGAGAGAGAGAGAGGAGAGAGAGAGGAGAGAGAGAGGAGAGAGAGAGAGAAAGAGGAGAGAGAGGAGAGGAGAGAGAGAGAGGAGAGAGAGCTATAGAGGAGAGAGAGAGAGAGAGAGAGGAGAGAGAGAGGAGAGAGAGGAGGGAGAGAGAGGAGAGAGAGAGGAGAGGAGAGAGAGAGGAAAGAGAGCGATAGAGGAGAGAGAGAGAGGAGAGAGAGAGGAGAGAGAGAGAGAGAGAGGAGAGAGAGAGAGGAGAGAGAGAGAGCGAGAGGAGAGAGAGAGGAGAGAGAGAGAGAGAGAGAGAGAGAGAGAGAGAGAGAGAGGAGAGAGAGAGAGAGGAGCGAGAGAGAGAGAGAGCGGGAGAGAGAGAGAAATACAGGAACGAAAAGTATTATAGCAGTCTGGTGTCCGGATGTCTGTCATATTTCTGATATGCTTCTGAAGTTCATTTGAATTCCAGAATATATGGTGAAGAGTTGCCACATTGCTAACAGATGATGGTAGAATGTATTCTTTCAAGATTCTTTCTACATTTCTGAAGCGTAGGCCTACTGAATGAACTCAATATCCTCACTATACCTGTAGTCCTATGTGTGTCTCTATACCTGTAGTCCTATGTGTGTCTCTATACCTGTAGTCCTATGTGTGTCTCTATACCTGTAGTCCTATGTGTGTCTCTATACCTGTAGTCCTATGTGTGTCTCTATACCTGTAGTCCTATGTGTGTCTCTGTACCTGTAGTCCTATGTGTGTCTGTATACCTGTAGTCCTATGTGTGTCTCTATACCTGTAGTCCTATGTGTGTCTCTATACCTGTAGTCCTATGTGTGTCTCTATACCTGGGTATACAACCAGCCCCGGGTGAATAATATATTATTCTATTATTTCGTTATTTCTCCTTGCAAGGCATGGGGTTTCCAGTAAACTTGCAGCAGTCTGAGAAACTGTAATGAAATCAATCCAAAGTATAAGTTATTTTATGTCAGCTGTAGTCGTTTACCCTGATCTAACACACTCAATTAAAACATGAGTGAAGCACACACCTGTTGGGTCTTTGATGTGTCCTTCGTCATTCCATCCGTCACAGCCAGGCTCTCTGAAGATCAGCTGGATATGGATACATCAAGGCTGGAAGAGTTTTCTCGCCGAATAGCGACTGCATTTACGGATATGGGGTTCAGCTTTTGTTTTTGTTCCTTTGTAGTTGAAGCAAACACAGATGTTGTAAACAGACGTGTTTACAGCCACTGGAACCATCTACTCTGTGCTGTTGAGCTTTTATTTGACAAGTTCAAGGAGAGCTAATCTCTCTGTGGTCAGATGGAGAGACATGGACGGGTTCCCAGATGCTGATACTGGTCCAAGGCTTTAGGCAAATGATTATTGAAAGATGGATTTTGTTCTCTTGTAGCTGTTCTCTACTGGGAAGATCAGCGGGACCAAAGTAGCAAAGCTCAAAGCCAGTTTCAGCCTGCTCCATGACACCTTGAAAAGGTAAGTGATCTCATCTCTCCCTGCCCATAGACACTCCTTACATGTTTACATGAATAATAACATAATCACTCTGTATGAGGACTGGACTGGACCTGTGCCATAATATTGACCCATCAGTACCTGTTTAAAATTACCCATCAGTACCTGTTTAAAATTACCCATCAGTACCTGTTTAAAATTACCCATCAGTACCTGTTTAAAATTACCCATCAGTACCTGTTTAAAATGACATATCGGCACCTGTATACACTGAATATACAAAACATTATGAACATGATATTGTTTCGATGACATAGACTGACCAGGTGAATCCAGGTGAATTCTATGATCCCTTATTGATGTCAAATAATGGTTAAATAATTATTTTTAAGCCTTGAGACAATTGAGACATGGATTGTGTATGTGTGCCATTCAGAGGGTGAATGGGTAAGACAAAATATTTAAGTGCCTTTGAACAGGGTATGGTAGTAGGTGCCAGGCACATTGGTTTGTGCAACCCTGCTGGGTTTTTCACGAATGGTCCACCACCCAAAAGACATCCAGCCAACTTGACACAACTGTGGGAGCATTGGAGTCATCATGGGCCAGCATCCCTGTGGAACGCTTTCAACACCTTGTAGAGTCCATGAATTGAGGCTGTTTTGTAGACTCAGTGTATAACTACTCTCGGATGCCCAGCTGAGGTGAAAGTCTGTGACAGAGGCTAGTCTCTACCAGCACCTGTGTCTGTGTACCACCTGGACCTCTGTGTGATTCCCCTGCTACCTGAGGGTGTTGAGCTGAGCCAGCTGACCACATCTCTGCCCTGTAATATGACCCATCAGTACCTGTGTCTGTCTGTGACCCCCATCTCCCCACCCAAGCTCCCAGCAGTCAGAGATCCGGCTGCTGCAGGAGGCCAAGCGGTTCAGAGCAGAGCTGGAGCGCCAGCAGAGAGAGCTGGAGAAGGCTGAGCAGTTCCCAGAGGGGCCTGACACAGAGGTCAGCCGCATGAGACAGCAGCTCCTCAAGTTCTACAACGACCTGCGAGAGGCAGAGGAGAGAGACTACCAGATGAACTACCAACTAGAGTGGTGAGGGGACAAACTGGGCTAGATTACAGCTAACACACACACTGACTAGAGTCTAGCGTAGAGAGAGAGTCTGTCTGTCTGTCTGCCTGCCTGCCTGCCTGCCTGCCTGCCTGCCTGCCTGCCTGCCTGCCTGCCTGCCTGCCTGCCTGCCTGCCTGCCTGCCTGCCTGCCTGCCTGCCTGTCTGTCTGCCTGCCTGCCTGCCTGCCTGCCTGCCTGCCTGCCTGCCTGCCTGCCTGCCTGCCTGCCTGCCTGCCTGCCTGCCTGCCTGCCTGCTTGCCTGTCTGTCTGTCTGTCTGTCTAAGGGTATGCCCAGCTCTTGAGACACTTTTAGTCCTGTCAGTCCTGGAAGTGTTATGGACGGCAGGTAGCCTAGCGGTAAGAGCGTTGGCCCATTAACCAAAAGGTCGCTAGTTCGAATCCCAGAGCCAACAAGGTGAAACATCTGCCATTGTGCCCTTGAGAAGGCACTTAACAATAATTGCTCCAGAGTGACCCCACTCTCAGGGGTAGTGGGATATGCAGAAAACACATTTCCATTTCACACATGTATATTAATGAAACAGGACAAATATAAGCACCCACCTAATGATGTATTATTACTAGGTGTGTCATTAGGCTCCTCCACTTGTTCTCAACACACACACACACACACACACACACACACACACAGAGAGGCCATTGGAACATTGGTTAGCAACTGATGAAACAAGAAGGAGGACATGAAAGGAAAGGTCTCTTCATCAGTCATTTAATCAGCAAGGACTAGGTTACAGCTATGGATGCATCCCAAATGGCACCCTATTCCCTATGTAGTGCACTACATTTGACAAGGGATCAAAGGGCCCTGGTTAAAAGTAGTGCACTACATAGGGAATAGGGTGCCACTTGGGACAGATTATGATTCACCAGGACACATTGTTCCTAAAGATATGTCCTTAATAACTGTGGGTAGATGTTGTACCTATTGTTAAGATGAGAAGGCCTACACCAGTAATTGAAATTGCTTACATTGCATTCTGACTAGATGTTGTAATGAACTATGCTGTCGTATGTTATCGTGTGAATGTGTATAGCTGTGACAGTCAGTATGGCAGCCTCCTCTCTACCCTCCATACGGCGCACAGATGCTCACTGCAAAGATATGTCTTTAGATGTGCAATGTTAAGCCCTTGATCACAAGCCAGACAGATGGACAGGAATTCAACTGTCAGTCGTTTTAGCTTCAAATGCAGTAGATTATCAGGAACAGCACAAGTGCTGTGAAAGTAGCCTAGAGGGCTGTTTATCCACCCAGCAATTTCTCACTGAGGATTTTTTATACGTGTCAGGAATTTAATATTTACCACTCAATTTTGTAAAACTCTGAACCCTGTCAACAGTTGAACAACCACTGACAAATGTGTTCTTCTCAGATGTTGCCAAGAAACTCTCAGAATATGACCGACACTTTTCTGAAAGCAATACATATTTTCAGTATGGCTAGATGTATATATTTCTCTGCCTCTTTTTATCAACTGAGTTAGAACCCTGGTCATCTGTACTCCACAACTGTGTTAGGGGGTTGAGATAATTCTACTACTTGAGGTTATTACACAGTCAATTGTTACCTAAACTTTGGTCAGTATTTCTGAGAACTTGTGTTCAAGTTTCTTCCTCTTGTTACTTCCTGTAAATCAGGATTGTCAACCTCATGGAGGGCTTAGTGTCCGTGGGTTTTTGGTTTTTCCTTTGAATTAAGCCCTAGACAACAAGGTGAGGAGAGTTCCACACTAATTAGTGACCTTAATTCATCAATCAAGTACAAGGGAGGAGCGAGAACCCACAGACACTCGGCCCTCTGGGGAACGAGTTTGACACTCCTGCTCTAAATGATGCCTCATCTGTTTACAGTCTTACAGAAGAGAAGCTTTGCCTGGAGAAAGAGTATGAGACTCAACCCAAACCAGTTGTAAGTATCTCAGTGCAACGTTCACATATGTATTTCCCATTGATAGTAATTGACATGATCTGTCCCATCGTACAGCTGGCACCACAGCACGACATTCCGTCATGTCACATACAGTAATAGTAAATCACTAATTTAGAAGCAGAGAAATGACACACACACGGTGAGAGCACAGAGACATAGACGGTGTCTTTGCTGAGAGGCGTCCTTGTCAAAATGCTTGATTGATGAGGCTGGCTTCTTGACAGTTCAGTCTCCTCGTTGTGATTGGGTTGTGGTGACATGGATGCGTATGTGTGCGTGTCTAACACTAAGAGAGATCAGATCATTCATCTGATGATATTTTAGATTACACCTTTAATGAACTGTTTCCTACAGTTGGTTTGGTTACAGTTGAACAGTAATGACCTTTAATGAACTGTTTCCTACAGTTGGTTTGGTTACAGTTGAACAGTAATTACCTTTAATGAACTGTTTCCTACAGTTGGTTTGGTTACAGTTGAACAGTAATTACTTTGTAAGACCAAACAAAACAACTATATAATCTCAAGAATGTCACAACCCAGCTTATAGCTTTGATATCCACTTCAAATAGCTGGCACAGTACTGTGTGTGTGTGTGTGTGTGTGTGTGTGTGTGTGTGTGTGTGTGTGTGTGTGTGTGTGTGTGTGTGTGTGTGTGTGTGTGTCCATGATTTGCACTTGCATGTGTATTTTTGTCAGTGTTGATGTATTTTCTATGTCCCATAACCCATTGCTCCTGGTGTGTCCTCAGGAGCTGGAGAAGCGTGCAAAGGCCCTGAAAGACAGCAGTGAGGAGCTGAGGAAGGAGGTGGCTCAGAGGAGACAAGAGATACACAGCCTGCTGGAAGACATGGAGGTCAGGCACAAACTGATGACCAGGGAGCAGAGAGAACTGGACGACAAGAACGACATCATAGTAAACAACCAGGTGACAGGATTGAAGGACATCATAGTAAACAACCAGGTGACAGGTTAGAAGGACATCATAGTAAACAACCAGGTGACAGGATTGAAGGACATCATAGTAAACAACCAGGTGACAGGATTGAAGGACATCATAGTAAACAACCAGGTGACAGGTTAGAAGGACATCATAGTAAACAACCAGGTGACAGGTTTGAAGGACATCATAGTAAACAACCAGGTGACAGGATTGAAGGACATCATAGTAAACAACCATATGTGTGGCAGATGGGTGGCAGAGGGGTGGCAGAGGGGTGGTAGAAGGTGGCAGAGGGGTGGTAGAGGGTGGCAGAGGGGTGGTAGAAGGTGGCAGAGGGGTGGTAGAAGGTGGCAGAGGGGTGGTAGAGGGTGGCAGAGGGGTGGTATAAGGTTGCAAAGTGGT
>CM042420.1:22487759-22490259 GCA_023634145.1 Thymallus thymallus
TGACCTGGGTTAGGGTTATGATGTTTCTCTGTCCTGATCCCGTCTCCAAGGTGACCTGGGTTAGGGTTATGATGTTTCTCTGTTGTCCTGATCCCGTCTCCAAGGTGACCTGGGTTAGGGTTATGATGTTTCTCTGTCCTGATCCCGTCTCCAAGGTGACCTGGGTTAGGGTTATGATGTTTCTCTGTTGTCCTGATCCCGTCTCCAAGGTGACACGGGTTAGGGTTATGATGTTTCTCTGTTGTCCTGATCCCGTCTCCAAGGTGACCTGGGTTAGGGTTATGATGTTTCTCTGTCCTGATCCCGTCTCCAAGGTGACCTGGGTTAGGGTTATGATGTTTCTCTGTCCTGATCCCGTCTCCAAGGTGACCTGGGTTAGGGTTATGATGTTTCTCTGTCCTGATCCCGTCTCCAAGGTGACCTGGGTTAGGGTTATGATGTTTCTCTGTCCTGATCCCGTCTCCAAGGTGACCTGGGTTAGGGTTATGATGTTTCTCTGTCCTGATCCCGTCTCCAAGGTGACCTGGGTTAGGGTTATGATGTTTCTCTGTCCTGATCCCGTCTCCAAGGTGACCTGGGTTAGGGTTATGATGTTTCTCTGTCCTGATCCCGTCTCCAAGGTGACCTGGGTTAGGGTTATGATGTTTCTCTGTCCTGATCCCGTCTCCAAGGTGACCTGGGTTAGGGTTATGATGTTTCTCTGTTGTCCTGATCCCGTCTCCAAGGTGACACGGGTGCTTCATGAGATGAGACAGAAGAGGGAGGAGCAGAAGCTGAACCTGGGCCAGCTGACCCACATGATCAACTACCAAGAACAGAACCTGCTGCAGATGAGGAAGAGCCACGACAACGCTGTGCAGAGCCGCAATGACAGGTGAGTCTGGCTGTCTGTTGAATCTGCACCGTCCACACGACCACCAACCAAGATTCTACATATCAGATAGGGAAAAACAGCTAAGGCTTACGATTAACTACAGGCAACGATACTGAACACTGTGGGTGATTGGGGCGGCCACTGATGGTTTTTCACCAATCGTCATCCTTACTTTACAATTTGGTAGCTCTCTCAGGGGTCTCTCTCTCTGTCTCTCCCATCTCTCTCTCCCATCTCTCTCTCTGTCCCCCGTCTCTCTCTCTCTCCCATCTCTGTCTCTCTCCCCATCTCTTCCATCTCTCTGTACCCCATCTCTCTCTGTCCCCCATCTCTCTCTGTCCCCCATCTCTCTCTCTCTCCCCATCTCTCTCTGTCCCCATCTCTCTCTCTCCCCATCTCTCTCTCTCCCCATCTCTCTCTCCCCATCTCTCTCTCTGTCCCCTGTCTCTCTCTCCCCATCTCTCTCTCTTTCTCCCATCTCTCTCTCTCCCATCTCTCTCTCTGTCCCCCGTCTCTCTCTCTCTCTCTCCCCATCTCTCTCTGTCCCCCGTCTCTCTCTCCCCATCTCTCTCTCTTTCTCCCATCTCTCTCTCTCCCATCTCTCTCTCTGTCCCCGTCTCTCTCTCTCTCCCCATTTCTCTCTCTGTTCCCCATCTCTCTCCCCTCGCTCTCTCTGTCCCCTGTCTCTCTCTCTCCCCATCTCTCTCTCATCTCTCGCCCCCTCTCTCTCACACCCACACTCTCTCTCTCTTTCCCATCTCTATCTTTCTCTCGCTCTCTCTCTCCTTCTCTCCCCCCTCTCTCTCTCTCTCTCTCTCTCCCTCTCTCTCTGGCTCTCTAGAGGTGTGCAGTTGCTGGAGCGTGAGGAGGAGATGTGTATTTTCTATGAGAAGGTGAATGTTCAGGAGGGCCTGATCAGAGACGGTAACATGGAGACGCAGGCGCTGGAGGAGGAGACTCGCTTCCTGCAGATGATCACCACCGAAGAACAAAGACAGACAGCCCTCAAAAGGAAACTGGTGCCCTGCCAGAGGAGTCTGGAGGGAGAGAGCACCATGCTACAGATACAGGTACACTAGAAGCCTGGGTCATATTCACTAAGGCACATCGTTCCAAAACGCTTTGCAACAGAAAACGAAAAAAACAAATCTTTCTTATTGGACATATTCAGCTAGTCACTCCCTGTTTCAGTCAGTTTTCATCCATTTAGTGCCTTTTGAATACGACCCTGTTGTCTAACGTCAGATAGCACAACTCCGTCTGTACTGTCAGTCAAAGGACTGGAAGGAATGACAGCATCTGTCATGAGGAAATGGATAGGAAACTCTGGAAGCTTTTTTCAAGCTTTTATTTAGAGCAGGTTGTTTCAAGCCCTCATGTTTTACACTACTTTTAACCAGAGCCCTTTATGGACAGTTTATTTAAGAGTTTCCCATGCACTGACTGCTCGTTGATAAGCACACTGTCAGGACTCAAAGAAAAGCCCCTACTAAGGAGACTAAGTCCCTTGCTGTGCCTCCTAGTCAGGCATGTATAAATGGAGTTCATGTTTTAAATATTGATGCCTGGTGAGTCACTGCAGTCACTCCTCACCTTTATAGTTTTTTATAGTCCTGTCAGTTCAGA
>CM042420.1:22495259-22650259 GCA_023634145.1 Thymallus thymallus
TTAGATATTAGTTTGATCTGGAGGATGTTAGATATCAGTTTGATTTGGGGGATGTTAGATATTAGTTTGATCTGGAGGATGTTAGATATCAGTTTCTTATTACCTCTACCTTACCTGCCACCCTAGACCCCCTCCAATTTGCTTACCGTCCCAATAGATCCACAGATGATGCAATCGCCACCACATTACGCACTGCACTTACCGATCTGGATAAGAGGCATACCTATGTAAGAATGCTGTTTATTGACTATAGCTCAGCATTCAACACCATAGTCCCCTCCAAGCTCATCATCAAGCACGAGGCCCTGGGTCTGAACCCCGCCCTGTGCAACTGGGTCCTGGATTTCCTGACGGGTCGCCCCCAGGTGGTGAAGGTAGGAAACAACACCTTCTCGCTGATCCTCAACACTGGGGCCCAACAAGGGTTCGTGCTCAGCCCCCTCCTGTACTCCCTGTTCACCCATGACTGTGTGGCCAAGCACGCCTCCAACTCTATCATCAAGTTTGCAGACATAACAACAGTAGTAGGCTTGATAACCAACAACGATGAGACAGCCTACAGGGAGGAGGTGAGGACTCTGGGAGTGTGGTGCCAGGAAAATAACCTCTCACTCAACGTCAGCAAAACTAAGGAGATGATCGTGGACTTCAGGAAACAGTAGAGGGTGCACCCCCCGATCCACATCGATAGGACCGCAGTGGAGAAAGTGGAAAGCTTCAAGTTCCTTGGCGTACACATCACTGACAAACTGGAATGGTCCACCCACACAGACAGTGTGGTGAAGAAGGCGCAACAGCACCTCTTCAACCTCAGGAGGCTAAAGAAATTTGGCTTATCACCCAAAACCCTCACAAACTTCTACAGATGCACAATTGAGAGCATCCTGTCGGGCTGCATCACCGCCTGGTACGGCAACTGCACCGCCCATAACCACAAAGCTCTCCAGAGGGTGGTGCGGTCTGCTCAACGTATTACTGGGGGCAAACTTCCCGCCCTCCTTGACACCTACAGCACCCGTTGCCACAGAAATGCCAAAAAGATCATCAAAGACATAAACCATCCGAGCCATTTCCTGTTCACCCCGCTATCATCCAGAAGGAGAGAATGCCATGAGTGTGCATAGCTGTCATTCAGTGTATGTGTTTGGGTATATGTTGTGAAACTTTTATTATTATTATTATTATTAGATATTACTGCACTGTCGGAGCTAGAAGCACAAGCATTTAGCTACACCCGCAATAACATCTGCTAAACGTGTAGATAGATAGATAGATAGATAGATAGATAGATAGATAGATAGATAGATAGATAGATAGATAGATAGATAGATAGATAGATAGATAGATAGATAGATAGATAGATAGATAGATAGATAGATAGATAGATAGATAGATAGATAGATAGATAGATAGATAGATAGATAGATAGATAGATAGATAGATAGGTACTTTATTGATCCCCGGGGGGGAAATTTCATTGTCAAGCAGCTACAACAAAACACAGGGCAGGTGCAAAATGCCACAACGAAAGTACACAAAAGACAGATACACGGTACATGATACATAGAGCGGCAGTATGAAAAAGTATAGAAATACAAGATATCTGGAGTGCAAAAAAAGCTATAAAAAGATAGTGTATGTGACCAATACAAGAGAAACTCTGTCTTTTCAAATATCACATCTGTCAGTCTGGCTGTATGTCTGGCTGTCTGGCCATTAACCAACCCCCTGTCTCCTCTCTCCCAGGTGAATGAGTTGCAGGGTCGTATCAAGGAGTCAACCAGGAGGATGATGGCTGTGGTGTCTGAGCTGTCGATGCGCCAGGCCAGCGCCATGACCCTGCAGCAGGTAACTAGGAGACTCCTTTAGATTGACCAGCATTTCCTAATCTGGATTTCATAGTCTGGTGGACCCATATTGCAGATCCCTGTAGCCAACTGGGACCAGGCTAAGGTAAAGTCTAAGGATTTCCTGCTTTTTACGACATCATCCTCTTTCCATACATCGATCGACCAAAACACCAATATCCTCCTAGTAATCCTCCTCTTCCTTCCTTCCATGTTGTCTTGATCCTACCCTGTCAGGAGCTGAAGGAGAGGGAGCTGTTCCTGGACACCTGCCACCGGCGCTTGGACCAGGGTCTGCCCCCCTCTGAAGACCTGGAGCTGGAGTGGCAACACATCCTCAGGGACGAGCAGCGCAGACAAGCCGACCAGCAGGAGAAAGACAGGGTCAGTCACCCTCCATGGCCCTCCACCACAGGAGTTACAATTATGGATAATTCATGGATGAATTCATAATGTTGAACTTGATGCTGAACTTTTGTACTTCTACACTGATAAGTTAACACCGCATTTAACACTTTCACTATCTGGCAATCAGTTAGAAAAGGTTTATGTAGAATAGACGTGCCTCGCTGACATGTAGAGAGGGAGGAATTCTTGGTATTTCTATCTGCAACGTTCAGTACATTGAACCCTGTTCTCTCCAGTACATTTCTAGATATTATTTTAGATGTATACCATGAGTTAAATACCAGTATATCATATACTATATAATATACTATGTTGAGGACCTTTTAGATGTATACCATGAGTTAAATACCAGTATATCATATACTATGTTGAGGACCTTTTATATGTATACCATGAGGTAAATACCAGTATATCACATACTATGTTGAGGACCTTTTAGATGTATACCATGAATTAAATACCAGTATATCATATACTATGTTGAGGACCTTTTATATGTATACCATGAGGTAAATACCAGTATATCACATACTATGTTGAGGACCTTTTAGATGTATACCATGAATTAAATACCAGTATATCATATACTATGTTGAGGACCTTTTAGATGTATACCATGAATTAAATACCAGTATATCATATACTATGTTGAGGACCTTTTATATGTATACCATGAGGTAAATACCAATATATCACATACTATGTTGAGGACCTGGATTCTCTCTGTTACAGCTGATGGTGGAGGAGGAGAGGACCCAGCTCCCCAGTGGGGTGTACACCACGGCCGAGGCCCGGCCCAACGCCTACATCCCCCTGGGGGACACCCTGCCCCTGCCCAAGCCCTACGGAGCCCTGGCCCCCTTCAAACCCTCCGAGCCCGGCACCAACATCAGACACATCCGCAAGCCTGAACCAAAACCCATTGAGATATAGTCCTGGACCAAACTCATTGAGATATAGACCTGAAACAAACTCATTAAGATATTCTGTAGACCTGGACCAAACACAGTTAGATATAGACCTGGACCAAACACAGTTAGATATAGACCTGGACCAAACACAGTTAGATATAGACCTGGACCAAACACAGTTAGATATAGACCTGGACCAAACACAGTTAGATATAGACCTGGACCAAACACATTGAGATATAGACCTGGACCAAACACATTGAGATATAGACCTAGACCAAACACATTGAGATATAGTCCTGGACCAAACACAGTTAGATATAGACCTGGACCAAACACAGTTAGATATAGACCTGGACCAAACACATTGAGATATAGACCTGGACCAAACATAGTTAGATATAGACCTGGTCCAAACACATTTAGATATAGACCTGGACCAAACACAGTTAGATATAGACCTGGACCAAACACATTTAGATATAGACCTGGACCAAACACAGTTAGATATAGACCTGGACCAAACACATTGAGATATAGACCTGGACCAAACACAGTTAGATATAGACCTGGTCCAAACACATTTAGATATAGACCTGGACCAAACACAGTTAGATATAGACCTGGACCAAACACAGTTAGATATAGACCTGGACCAAACACAGTTAGATATAGACCTGGACCAAACACATTGAGATATAGACCTAGACCAAACACATTGAGATATAGTCCTGGACCAAACACATTGAGATATAGACCTGGACCAAACACAGTTAGATATAGACCTGGACCAAACACATTGAGATATAGACCTGGACCAAACATAGTTAGATATAGACCTGGTCCAAACACATTTAGATATAGACCTGGACCAAACACAGTTAGATATAGACCTGGACCAAACACATTTAGATATAGACCTGGACCAAACACAGTTAGATATAGACCTGGACCAAACACATTGAGATATAGACCTGGACCAAACACAGTTAGATATAGACCTGGTCCAAACACATTTAGATATAGACCTGGACCAAACACAGTTAGATATAGACCTGGACCAAACACAGTTAGATATAGACCTGGACCAAACACAGTTAGATATAGACCTGGACCAAACACAGTTAGATATAGACCTGGACCAAACACAGTTAGATATAGACCTGGACCAAACACATTGAGATATAGACCTGGACCAAACACAGTTAAATATAGACCTGGACCAAACACAGTTAGATATAGACCTGGACCAAACACAGTTAGATTAGATAGATAGATAGATAGATAGATAGATAGATAGATAGATAGATAGATAGATAGATAGATAGATAGATAGATAGATAGATAGATAGATAGATAGATAGATAGATAGATAGATAGATAGATAGATAGATAGATAGATAGATAGATAGATAGATAGATAGATAGATAGATAGATAGATAGATAGATAGATACTTTATTGATCCCCCGGGGGGAACATTTCATATAGACCTGGACCAAACACAGTTAGATATAGACCTGGACCAAACACATTGAGATATAGACCTGGACCAAACACAGTTAGATATAGACCTGGACCAAACACAGTTAGATATAGACCTGGACCAAACACAGTTAGATATAGACCTGGACCAAACCCTACTACTACTTCTGACCCAACCAGATCGATCTGAGACTATGGAGTGTCAACACAGGCCTTTAGATTGTCAACACAAGCACAGCTCATTAAAAAACAGGTATATTTGAACTTCGTCTGCAGCCTTGATCCTTTTTCCTCCTTGAGAAGCAGAGTGGAGCAGGGAGCGCGCCATGCATCTGGGTTGGATTTCTGCTGAGGTCAGAGGCACGAGGTCTTATTGGCAATACTATACAGTGAGGGGAAAAAATGATTTGATCCCCTGCTGATTTTGTTAGTTTGCCCACTGACAAAAGAAATGATCAGTCCATAATTTTAATGGTAGGTTTATTTGAACAGTGAGAGACAGAATAACAACAAACAACTCCAAAAATGTTATAAAGTGATTTGCATTGTAATGAGTGAAATAAGTATTTGACCTCTCAATCAGAAGGAGTTCTGGCTCCCAGGTGTCTTTTATACAGGTAACGAGCTGAGATTAGGAGCACTCCCTTTAAGAGTGTGCTCCTAATATCAGCTTGTTACCTGTATAAAAGACACCTGTCCACAGAAGCAATCAGTCAATCAGATTCCAAACTCTCCACCATGGCCAAGACCAAAGGGCTGTCCAAGGATGTCAGGGACAAGATTGTAGACCTACTCAAGGCTGGAGTGGGCTACAAGACCATCGCCAAGCAGCTTGGTGAGAAGGTGACAACAGTTGGTGCGATTATTCGCAAATGGAAGAAACACAAAAGCACTGTCAATCTCCCTCTGTTAGGGGCTCCATGCAAGATCTCACCTTGTGGAGTTGCAATGATCATGAGAACGGTGAGAAATCAGCCCAGAACTACACGGGAGGATCTTGTCAATGATCTCAGGGCAGCTAGGACCATAGTCACCAGGAAAACAATTGGTAAGACACTACGCTGTGAAGGACTAAAATCCTGCAGCGCCCGCAAGGTCCCCCTGCTCAAGAAAGCACATGTACAGGCCCGTCTGAAGTTTGCCAATGAACATCTGAATGATTCAGAGGACTGGGTGAAAGTGTTGTGGTCAGATGAGACCAAAATCGAGCTCTTTGGCATCAACTCAACTCGCCATGTTTGGAGGAGGAGGAATGCTGCCTATGACCCCAAGAACACCATCCCCACCGTCAAACATGGAGGTGGAAACATTATGCTTTGGGGGTGTTTTCCTGCTAAGGGGACGGGACAACTTCACCGCATCAAAGGGACGATGGATGGGGCCATGTACCGTCAAATCTTGGGTGAGAACCTCCTTCCCTCAGCCAGGGCATTGAAAATGGGTCGTGGATGGGTATTCCAGCATGACAATGACCCAAAACACACAGCCAAGGCAACAAAGGAGTGGCTCAAGAAGAAGCACATTAAAGGTCCTGGAGTGGCCTAGCCAGTCTCCAGACCTTAATCCCATAGAAAATCTGTGGAGGGAGCTGAAGGTTTGAGTTGCCAAACGTCAGCCTCGAAACCTTAATGACTTGGAGAAGATCTGCAAAGAGTGGGACAAAATCCCTCCCGAGATGTGTGCAAACCTGGTGGCCAACTACAGGAAACGTCTGACCTCTGTGATTGCCTACAAGGGTTTTGCCACCAAGTACTAAGTCATGTTTTGCAGAGGGGTCAAATACTTATTTCACTCATTAAAAAATCAATTTATAACATTTTTGACATGCGTTCTTCTGGATTTTGTTGATATTCTGTCTCTCACTGTTCAAATAAACCTACCAGTAATATTATAGACTGATCATTTCTTTGTCAGTGGGCAAACAAACAAAATCAGCAGGGGATCAAAAAAAAAATGTCCCTCACTGTAGCTGTTTCTAGTTACCCTTCTCCAGTAAGCTAGACCTCACGGAGAATCTTTCAGAGGGATTTCATTCATGATTCTTTACATTTCTGGTAAACGTGGAGGAGGTAGAGAAGGTGGAGTGGGGCTGTCAGTATGTGTGTATGTGGTGAGTGTGTATGTGTGTGTTGAGTGTTTGTGTGTTGAGTGTGTATGTTTGTGTGTGTTGAGTGTATGTGTTGAGTGTGTGTGTGTGTGTGTGTGTGTGTGTGTGTGTGTGTGTGTGTGAGCTCTGCAATTCTGAGAATCAGTTTGGCTTTGGGAGAAGTGTGCCTGGTGGTCTGCCTTGTGGAAGCGTCCAAGACAGTGACATCAGATATTCTGTAGAACGCCTGTTTGTTTCCTGAGCGACTGAATGTGTGGACTTAGCCAAGTCTCTGTCCGTTCCCTCGGCTAACAGGGTGTGACTCTGACTGTCTCTCCGTCTGAACCATAACAATCCACACCTCAGCAGTGGCTAGCATTAACTCACGATAATCACAGTGTTGATGGGATAATGGTCGTATTTATGGTTCACTTATCATGTCGCTGTATGAGTCAAGAGGGAATAAGGTGTCGATGAGACGCAGCCGCGGCTATTTAACCTTTAACCTCTCCGTCGGCTATCATGAGCAGTCTTATTGACAGAAGAGTCAGTTGTTAGAAACATGCAACATATCTTTTATTCAGAGTTTAATTTATACAAAATGGCTTTACACGTGTAAACATTACTAAAAAAATCCCTTTTACAGTTTATTATTGTATCTGATTAATGCATTTCCTCGATTCCACTCCAAATCACTGTGTTATTCCTGAAATCTAACCATGCGTTAGTTCCTCTGAAATGGAAATATTCAGATGTCATACAGGACACATGTGGTGTGGTAATTCAGACAACTTCCAGAGAACTTACCCTCTTACTGTAAGAGCCTCATCCATCTGGTCTGTGTGTGGGGGTTGAGCAACAGACAGCGAGGGGAGAAATATAAATCTGTCAAATGATTGCATAACCCATGACTATTGTCACCAGACCCATTGTTCATCAGAATCGAATGGATTTCATAGATTCTCGTGTATTTGGAGCATTGAGATGATCAACATTTAAAGTGTCATTTCAAACAGTCCCCACTCTCTGAGTGTTTATGGAATGTTGAGTGAAAACTTGGAGCCTTGATAGATAGATAGATCTTTCTTCACCTCCCTTCACCATCGGTCTCTCCATCGGTCTCTCTCTCCCTCACTTTTCCTGGAACCCCAGCAGGATCAGTCAGTTTCAGAGCCGTCTCCTCAAACCTGACATCCACATTTTCCTGCTCCTCAAAAGGGTTCAGAGCTGCAACACAGAATAGACACACCATCACAACACCATCAGACACACACACACACACAGTACAGACACACACACAGTACAGACATACACACAGTACAGACACACACTTACACAGTTTGAATTGGCTGTTTAATAAGCTACAATAGTTTCACTTGTACAGACCAGAGAAACATTATCTAAATATAAATACCTTGGTCTTCCACATCAAACAGGATGTTGGCCAGGAAGGTGAGAGGCAGGAACTCAGACCTGAAGCCAGGCTCGTCTCTCTCCATGAACCTAGAACCCTGGAACAACAGGCAAACCATCCAACTAATTAAGTCCAGTAATAACTGCTTCCTGTTTCTGGTGATATTTAATTGGTGATTGTACAGTTGATTAGTTGAAGCTGAATAAGACAGTGTTACTTTGGTGTTGGCATGTTTCT
This sequence comes from Thymallus thymallus, assembly GCA_023634145.1. Lineage (NCBI taxonomy): Eukaryota > Metazoa > Chordata > Actinopteri > Salmoniformes > Salmonidae > Thymallus > Thymallus thymallus. The sequence goes on from CM042420.1 coordinate 22,503,647, forward strand.
CCAGCAGGCCTCTGACATAGTCTCTGGAGATACAGGCTGAACTGATGGGGTGATCCCACAGGTGACAGATCCTCTGCGCCATGGGCTGGAAAGAACAACAACAGTTGGCTAGTTACCCCATGTCCTCTACCACAAGGCAGTCACCAAAAGTTACTCAACCTGTGTAAAACCTATCGTGTTGACTGGTAAATTAATTGTTATTCGCTATGGGCCCGATTCAGACGTAGGAAATTATGCCTTTCTCACGCACGCCTTTCCTACGCACTTCTAAGTAGTTGGTATTCAGACTTACCTTGTGCAGGTGCGTAACGTGCTTTGCAGGCGTGGTTCCCTAGCGTGCTGAATAAATGCTGAATAAATGTAATTCAACTGCTGAAAACCCTCCCACTTGCCGGCCCACAGATTTTCTTGTGGAGTTTTCATTCAATAGGGTTTTCAGTACATTTATCTAATGTCACCAAAATCGCTAAATGTATGTAAATGACCGTCTTTCCTGTAGTTTTTTTGGGGTCTTGTCAACGTAGTGATGTGTTCACTAAACGTTGTGGCACAGACTGGGGTCCCACACTACAAGATTCTTCACTTGGTGGTGAGGATTCTCCATACCACGCTGTCTCTCGACAACAATTATGTGATGTGATTAGATATAACGTAGCTACAACAAGCTGTGGCTCAAAGCAGCCTCAAAACATTTTCAGTCAGACATTCACGCTTGCCATACAGAGTTGAAATACCTAGCCAACATGTTTTATTGAACTTCAGAGCTGTAACGATTTGAAACTTTGGCTTTGATTAAATGCAAGTACAGGCATTGCTCCTGCTGGAGAGTCTACACGTCCTGGGTGTTACGAAACAACGTCATCAACTCACTGGCTTCTTCTCTGGCGAGCTCTCATTGGCTATTGCTCATCACCATTCTCAAAACTTGTCCTTGCACATCTCACACTACAAGAGCATTGCAGATTTTGTGCTGATAAAATCAAACATGTTTGAAAATATTTGGACGTCTGGGACTGCTCAAAGACAAGATCGGTAGTCCTCAGATTGCACCTCTGACCCGCTCACATTTAACAAACGTCGGTGACGGACAACATGGGGATTTTGTCTCCAATCTCAAAAACTTGTCTGGGACAGCTAAATCAGGGCCAAAATAGTGTAGTGTATACCCGGCTTAAGTCATCCCTTTAAATACTATTCTAATTCTGTTGACAGACTAGAATAGATGGAGAGAACGGGTTCAGCCAATAGGGATTAATGATAGAAAGACAGATATGCATCTTCGTCTCTGTTTCAGCACCAACTGGTAGATTTAAAAACACTCAGATTATCTAGGCACATTTTAGGGTTAGGAAAGTGTGTATGAATCATACAACAACTGGTTTGGAGAGCCATTACTCACTAAATATATTGATGAATAAACAATACAGTGGTTTGATTCATTCTGAAGGTTATCTCTGAGGTCCCTCACAGTGTTCTATAGGAGCACCATCGAGAGCATACATCACAGCCTGGTACGGCAACTACACAACCGCGGACCGCAAGGCACAAGAAGATCATCAGGGACCCCAGCCACCCAAGCCACGCCCTGTTCACCCCACTTCAATCATTCAGACACAGGCAGTACAGGAGCATCATGGCAAAAACTAACAGACTGGCCAATAGCTTCTACCCATCAGGCTGCTAAAAAGCCACCACTAGTCAGCCACCTGCTACCCCCCCCCCCTATGGACATGAACCGTGAGCCAGGCTCCAGGTTTAACCTGCTACTGTACGTGTGGGCTGAGTTCCATATTGATTCAAATAGGCCACATGTCCCATATTATTGCACAACGTTAGCCTAATATGATCCACTAATGCTAGCAACCCTCAGGAACAACTACACCGACGTGACAGAGGAAAGAAAGGTAAACGGAATGGAATGACGCAAAATATAGGCTACAAATTGAAGGAAACTAACGTGACAGTTATAAGTGTATGTGGGTATTGCTGGCAGTGGCTCTCAATAGTGCCTAATATTTAACATGATACAAATTGTCAAATAAAACAGAGAAAAGCCCAGGCATATAATTTAAACATTCAAATCGCATACATCAACTCGGCAAGTTCGGCCCTACAGAAGCCTATAGCTTGGGTCTCCAAATTTCATTAATGGCACAGCTATTTATAGCCTATTTCACTGTCCAACTTGAGGCCGGTAGGTTCGCTAGACCTTATTCATGGTTTCATCAAGCGTAAATGTGGTGGAACTATGAGGGAATTAAGTCAAGGTCAGTATACGATGTATCTGTAGACACCTCCGCCACACTTTGATCTCCGCCCCAAACAAATTTAAGGTCAGAATATACATAGAGAGAAGTGCATAAAAAGGGAATTAAGTTCCATTTACGCACGCTTAACTCAGGTCGGAAATCCCCCCCCTATGATTATGAGAATTGGCAGCAGAAGGAATGAGTCTTTGTTTCTCTGTTGTAGCTGCTTCACTTCCTCTCTTGGCTGCAACAACAGCCCAAGAATCCTCTGATTGGCTAAAACACATTCACATTCCACTGCTTAGACAGGTGGAAGTAACAAACATCTGCAACTACACAATGCAATTAACACCTTTGAGAGAAGTACAACTTTTACCTCAGGTAGTCTCTTCAGAATGCTAAACTTCAGCTCCTCATTGTCCATCACTGTTGTCTAGATATACACGAGGAAAAATAGATCGAAACGTTTCATCTTCAACAATACTGTTTCTATCGTCCCAGGAGGTCTTTTTGGGAGTGTGAAAAACACCACGGTAAAGCCCATATCAAACATTATCAACCATCTCTGAATACTACGTTATTCAAAACACTTTAAGGGCAATTACACCAATTCACTTAGCCACTTTCTTCAGACAGTTTCCTTATCTCCGTCTAGACTAAATATTGAAAACAACCATGTTTTGTACTTTGCTTTCATCTTCATAGATTGTTTTGTTTGTTCCCTGTGGAAGAGCTGTCATATACAGTTGAATTTGGAAGTTTACATACACCTCAGCCAAATACATTTAAACTCAGTTTTTCACAATTCCTGACATTTAATCCTAGTAAGAATTCCCTGTTTTAGGGCAGTTAGGATCACCTAGTAAGAATGTGAAATGTCAGAATAATAGTAGAGAATTATTTATTTCAGCTTTTATTTCTTTCATCACATTCCCAGTGGGTCAGATGTTTACATACACTCAATTAGTATTTGGTAGCATTGCCTTTAAATTGTTTATCTTGGGTCAAACGTTTCGGGTAGCCTGCCACAAGCTTCCCACAATAAGTTGGGTGAATTTTGGCCCATTCCTCCTGACAGAACTGGTGTAACTGAGTCAGGTTTGTAGGCCTCCTTGCTCGCACATGCTTTTTCAGTTCTGCCCACACATCTTCTATAGGATTGAGGTCAGGGCTATGTGATGGCCACTCAAATACCTTGACTTTGTTGTCCTTAAGCCATTTTACCACAACTTTGGAAGTATGCTTGGGGTCATTGTCCATTTGGAAGAACCATTTACAACCAAGCTATAACTTCCTGACTGATGTCTTGAGATGTTGCTTCAATATATCCACATCATTTTCTTTCCTTGTGATGCCATCTATTTTGTGAAGTGCACCAGTCCCTCCTGCAGCAAAGCACCCCCACAACATGATGCTGCCACCCCCGTGCTTCACGGTTGGGATGGTGTTCTTCGGCTTGCAAGCCTCCCCCTTTTTCCTCCAAACATAACAATGGTCATTATGGCCAAACAGTTCTATTTTTGTTTCATCAGACCAGAGGACATTTCTCCAAAAAAGTACGATCTTTGTCCCCATGTGCAGTTGCAAACCGTAGTCTGGCTTTTTTATGGCGGTTTTGGAGCAGTGGCTTCTTCCTTGCTGAGCGTCCTTTCAGGTTATGTCGATATAGGACTCGTTTTACTGTGGATATAGATACTTTTGTACCTGTTTCCTCCAGCATCATCACAAGGTCCTTTGCTGTTGTTCTGGGATTGATTTGCACTTTTCGCACCAAAGTACAGTCGTGGCCAAAAGTTTTGAGAATGACACAAGTATTGGTCTCCACAAAGTTTGCTGCCTCAGTGTTGATGATGGCAATTTGCATAAACTCCAAAATGTCATGAAGAGTGATCAGATGAATTGCAATTAATTGCAAAGTCCCTCTTTGCCATGAAAATGAACTTAATCCCCCAAAAACATTTCCACTGCATTTCAGCCCTGCCACAAAAGGACCAGCTGCCATCATGTCAGTGATTGTCTCGTTAACACAGGTGAGAGTGTTGACGAGGACAAGGCTGGAGATCACTCTGTCATGCTGATTGAGTCAGAATAACAGACTGGAAGCTTTAAAAGGAGGGTGGTGCTTGAAATCATTGTTCTTCCTCTGTCAACCATGGTTACCTGCCAGGAAACATGTGCCGTCATCATTGCTTTGCACAAACCCCTTGTACAGAGGTTTGGCGCCACCCTGAGTGGTCGCCTGTTAAGCAGCTCCCGTTGTTCGTGCATTAATTGTTGTTTTAGTTTGTTTTCTTTCGTCCATTTCGTCTATTTTCTTTAGTTTTATTTTTTATTTTGCTACAGTCGAACTATAACAGTTCAGGATTATGGATTTTATGGATTTTATCGCAGCTGAACGTCGACAGGAGTCGTCAACTGTTATTGTTTACAGCAGAGCCCAGCTCCTGGATTTAGCCCACACAGCGCTGCTGGTCCCGAGGGAAAAGTTTGATATTCCAGACGAATTGAAAAGACGACGCCGTGGATGCAGGGCGGGATTGAAATGTATGGCAAAGCGGAGGAGGTTCAAGTACAAGCCGGCTATACCATCTATTATTATGGGCAATGTGAGGGCTCTACATAACAAGATGGATGAGTTGGCGGAACTTGTTCGTGGACAAAGGATTTATCGGGAAACGAGCCTAATGTGTTTTACTGAGACTTGGCTGAACGATAACATCCCCATACAGAACGTCACTATCGACGGTTTCCAGACCATCAGAGTGGACAGGGATCGCGTCTCTTCCGGTAAGAGTAAGGGTGGTGGGCTGGCTTTATTAGTTAACAACAGATGGTGTCATCCGAACCATATTACTCTTAAGGAAAAGTTTTGTAGCCCGGACATTGAACTGTTAGCCGTTAGCCTGAGACCCTACTATTTGCCGAGGGAATTCACGGTGGCCATTGCTGTTATTGTTTACATCCCGCCCTCTGCTGACGCAAACGCAGCGTGTGACGTCATCCACTCTGTTATCGCGAAGTTACAGACAGCACATCCCAGTGCTTTCTTTGCCATTTCGGGGGATTTTAACCATGCATCTCTCTCTTCAACGCTGCCCACGTTCAAACAGTTCGTGAAGTGCCCAACCAGGAATAATAAAACTCTGGATTTGTTATATGCTAATGTCAAGGATGCATACAACTCCACTGCACTCCCTCCCCTCGGTAGATCGGATCACAACCTTGTCCACCTCACCCCACTCTACAGGCCTATGGTCCAACAGCAGCCTGCAACCACCAGGACTATTAGGAGATGGTCCCCTGAGGCGAATGAGGCCCTACAGGACTGCTTTGAAACAACAGACTGGGATGTGCTCTGTGAGGCTCATGGGGAGGACATCGATGGACTCACTGACTGCATAACAGACTATATTAATTTTTGTGTAGACAACACTGTACCCACCAGGAAGGTACGCTGTTTCCCAAACAATAAACCCTGGGTCACCAGCGACCTGAAGGCCCTGCTGAATGAGAAGAAGAGGGCCTTCAAGGAGAAGGACAAGGACAAATTGAAATGCGTCCAGAGGGAGCTGAAGTTGCGGATTGCTGAGGGGAAGAGAGTGTATAAGGAGAAGATGGAGGACAAGCTGAGGCAGAGCCAGGTGAGAGAGGTGTGGAAGGGTATGAGAAATATCACTGGCTTCAAAAAGTCAAACAGTGGGCAGACGGAGGGGACCCAGGACAGAGCCAATGAGCTGAACCAATTTTTTAACAGGTTCGATACTGGCCCTGTCCACCTCCCCTCCAGCTCCCCAGACCACACACCCTCACGGCTCTCCCACCCCCACTTTGCTCACAGCACCTCTACTGAGACAATCAGTGACCCCACCTCCGCCCCTGCCCCCCCTGGACTGATCCTCAACAGCCCCCTTCCCCCCACCTCCCCACCTGGGCTGGCTTTCACCACCAACCAAGTGGAGAGAGAGCTGGAGAGACTACACCAGTGGAAAGCGGCGGGCCCTGATGGCATCAGCCCAAGGGTGCTGAGGGTCTGTGCTGACCAACTGTGTGGAATACTCCAGTGTCTTTTCAACCTTAGCCTGAGCCTAGAAAGGGTCCCTGTGCTGTGGAAAACATCCTGCCTCGTCCCAGTGCCCAAGAAGGCACACCCCACTGTCCTGAATGACTTCAGACCTGTAGCGCTAACATCCCACATCATGAAGACCCTGGAAAGGTTAGTCCTCGCTCACCTCAGACCCCTGGTGTGTTCATCAATGGACCCCCTGCAGTTTGCATACCAGCGCAACATCGGGGTGGATGATGCAATCATCTACCTTCTGCAGAGGGCCTACTCTCACCTGGACAACGCAGGTTGCACTGTGAGGGTCATGTTTTTTGACTTCTCCAGTGCCTTCAATACCATTCAGCCCCTGCTACTGGGTGAGAAGATGAGGAGGATGAAAGTGGAAGCACCCTTAGTCTCCTGGGTCACGGACTACCTGACCGGTAGGCCACAATTTGTGCGACTACAGAGCTGTGTGTCAGAACGGGCAGTTAGCAACACAGGGGCCCCCCAGGGTACGGTCCTGTCCCCCTTCCTGTTCACCCTCTACACCTCAGACTTCAGATATAACTCTGAAACATGCCACCTACAGAAGTTCTCGGATGACTCTGCTATTGTAGGGTGCATCAGGGGTGGGCAGGAGGAGGAGTACAGGAGCACAATCAGTGACTTTGTGTTGTGGTGTGAGCAGAACCACCTTCAGCTCAACATCAGCAAAACTAAGGAGATGGTGGTGGACTTCAGGAGAACCAAGGCACAACTGACTGCAGTCCCTATAAAGGGGATGGATGTGGAAATGGTTGAGTCATACAAGTTCCTGGGTGTCCATATGGACAACAGGCTGGAATGGGCTGGTAACACCGGGGCCCTGTACAAAAAGGGCCAGAGCCGACTCTACTTTCTGAGGAGGCTCAGGTCCTTCAACGTGTGCAGTAAACTACTGCATACCTTCTACCAGTCTGTGGTGGCCAGTGCCATCTTTTTTGCAGTGGTGTGCTGGGGAGCAAACATCAAAGCCTGTGATGCTTCTCGGGTAAATAAGCTGATCAGGAAGGCTAGCTCTGTCCTGGGGATGAGCCTTGACACTCTAGAGGAGGTGGCGGAGAGACGGATCCTGGCCAAACTGCTGGCCATCATGGACAACGTCACCCACCCTCTGCACGCTATGGTTATGACGCAGAGGAGCACTTTCAGTCACAGACTGATCCCACCACGGTGTGCCAGAGAGCGCTACAGGAGGTCCTTCCTGCCGGCGGCTATGAGACTGTATAATGCCTCACCGGGGTGCCGTGCCGTCGGCAACATAGATCTGGAACTGTTGGGGTGCTAGGACCTAGTTTAACAATTATGCATCCATCCGTGAGTAACTCTGGTCCGTCAGCACTCATCCACTCAGGACCTATTTATTCATACAGGTCTGTATATACATACTCATGTACAGTTGTTATATTATATCACATGCAATATTGTAAGTAATTATTGGACGTAGGCATTCACTCAGGAATGCATATTAGTATCCTGCCAGTTGCACCTTTTCTCATTGCTTTTAGTATATCGAATGTGCAATAAGTGCAGTTGTCTGTAATTAAACCCTGCGCACTAAGGACTGTATTTTAAGGGAATTACTATTATTACCCCAAATGATATCATACACACATTTAGCTATTAAAGTATCTCTTCCTGTCATTTACCTGTACAGTTTGTGTAAACATGCAAGTATTCACTTAACTGTATACCTACCTGTACAGCTAATTTAACCATGCAAAATTTTCATTTACCCAGTCTGTCTATTAAGTAAACTATTATTACCCTCGCTCATATCATACGCATTTTTAGCTACTGAAGTATTTCTCTGCCATCGACCTGTATAGTATAGTCAACCATCCAACATCCACCAATGTATAGTGTACATATTCAGCCAACCACCCATACTATGCTATGTCCTTTTATAGCTTTTTTTGCACTCCAGATATCTTGTATTTCTATACTTTTTCATACTGCCGCTCTATGTATCATGTACCGTGTATCTGTCTTTTGTGTACTTTCGTTGTGGCATTTTGCACCTGCCCTGTGTTTTGTTGTAACTGCTTGACAATGAAATTTCCCCCCCGGGGGATCAATAAAGTTATCTATCTATCTATCTATCTATCTATCTATCTATCTATCTATCTATCTATCTATCTATCTATCTATCTATCTATCTATCTATCTATCTAAAAAGGGCTTCACAGGCAAGGATATTGCTGCTGGTAAGATTGCACCTAAATCAACCATTTATCAGATCATGAAGAACTTCAAGGAGAGAGGTTCAATTGTTGTGAAGAAGGCGTCAGGGCGCCCAAGAAAGTCCAACAAGCGCCAGGACCATCTCCTAAAGTTGATTCAGCTGCGGGATCGGGGCACAACCAGTGCAGAGCTTGCTCAGGAATGGCAGCAGAGGCAGGTGTGAGTGCATCTGCACGAACAGTGAGGCGAAGACTTTTGGAGGATGGCCTAGTGTCAAGAAGGGCAGCAAAGAAGCCACTTCTCTCCAGGAAAAACATCAGGGACAGACTGATATTCTGCAAAAGGTACAGGGATTGGACTGCTGAGGACTGGGGTAGAGTCATTTTCTCTGATGAATCCCCTTTACGATTGTTTGGGCCATCCGGAAAACACCCTGTCCGGAGAAGACAAGGTGAGCGCTACCATCAGTCCTGTGTCATGCCAACAGTAAAGCATCCTCAGACCATTCATGTGTGGGGTTGCTTCTCAGCCAATTTTGCCTAAGAACACAGCCATAAATAAAGAATGGTACAAACACATCCTCCGAGAGCAACTTCTCCCAACCATCCAAGAACAGTTTGGTGACGACCAATTTCCAGCATGATGGAGCACCTTGCCATAAGGCAAAAGTGATAACTAAGTGTCTCGAGGAACAAAACATCGACATTTTGGGTCCATGGCCAGGAAACTCCCCAGACCTTAATCCCATTGAGAACTTGTGGTCGATCCTCAAGAGGCGGGTGGACAAACAAAAACCCACAACTTCTGACAAACTCCAAGCATTGATTATGCAAGAATGGCCTGCCATCAGTCAGGATGTGGCCCAGAAGTTAATTGACCGCATTTTTTTCTGAGGTCTTGGCTGATTTCTTTTGATTTTCCCATAATGTCGAGCAAAGAGGCACTGAGTTTGAAGGTAGGCCTTGAAATACATCCACAGGTACACCTCCAAATGACTCAAATTATGTCTATTAGCCTATCGGAAGTTTCTAAAGCAATGACATCATTTTCTGGAATTTTCCAAGCTGTTTAAAGGCACAGTCAACTTAGAGTATGTAAACTTCTGACCCACTGTAATTGTGATATAGTGAATTATAAGTGAAATAATCTGTCTGTAAACAATTGTTGGAAGAATGACTTGTGTCATGCACAAAGTAGATGTCCTAACCGACTTGCCAAAACTATAGTTTGTTAACATGAAATCTGTGGTTGAAAATTTTGTTTTAATGACTTCAATCTAAGTGTATGTAAACTTCCGACTTCAACGTAAACTGTATTGAAACTTGAAAAGTTATATAGGACTGTTTCTACTATTGCATCCGGATTGTTACCAGGTACAAAGTGTCAGAGAGTTGTTGTTACAACACTATAACATCCCACTGTTCAGGTATTCTAACATCTTAATACAATACTGTATTGTAATGTGATCTCTTAAAAGATTGAGATGTCAAGGCAAGTATTGGGAAACCTGTCCAAGCATGAAAGGTTATCTAGGGCTGTAGGCATTGCACTATTCTTCATACCAGGTACTGACTGTCTGTCTGGGAGGGTTTGTACTAGTTGACCTTTGTATTTCAAGAGTGCAACTCAAGACATTCAGATTCTCTGAAGCAAACTGTTTGGGTATAGCAATAACACTTCAATGTCTTTGTAAAGAAACTACTATTGTACAGTGTTACATTGTGTTATTGTAAAATATGAAGATATGAATGCAAGTATTGGTGCAATTCAAACAGTGGATAAGGGATAAGGGCATGTTTAGTCTGTGCTTGTATCTAACAGGGATAAACACCCTGCAGGACTGTGGTTGGGAGTGGCACTTGGGCTTCTAGTGCTTACATTCCATGATCATTGTCTTGGTAAACACTACACTGTACAACATCTACACAACACAGTCCCTTTCTCCAGTCCCTCTCTCCAGCCCCTCTCTCCAGCCCCTCTCTCCAGCCCCTCTCTTCAGTCCCTCTCTCCAGTCCCTCTCTCTAGCCCCTCTCTCCAGTCCCTCTCTCTAGCCCCTCTCTCCAGTCCTTCTCTCCAGCCCCTCTCTCTAGTCCCTCTCTCTAGTCCCTCTCTCTAGTCCCTCTCTCCAGTCCTTCTCTCCAGCCCTTCTCTCCAGTCCCTCTCTCCAGTCCCTCTCTCACGATTATCGAAAATGTCAATAAGCATTTTGCTACGGCTGGCCATGCTTTCCACCTGGCTACCCCTACCCCGGCTAACAGCTCTGTGCCCCCGGCAGCAACTTGCCCAAGCCCCCCCCACTTCTCCTTCACCCAAATCCAGACAGCTGATGTTCTGAAAGAGCTGCTAAATCTGGACCCCTACAAAACTGCTGGGCTAGACGATCTGGACCCTCTCTTTCTAAAATTATCAGCCAAAATTGTTAAATTGTCATTATATATTCGTCGCCAAACCCACTGGCTCCAGGTCATCTATAAGTCTTTATTAGGTAAATCCCCGCCTTATCTCAGCTCGCTGGTCACCATAGCAACACCCACCCATAGCATGCGCTCCAGCAGGTATATCTCACTGGTCACCCCCAAAGCCAACACCTCCTTTGGCCGCCATTCCTTCCAGTTCTCTGCTGCCAATGACTGGAACGAATTGCAAAAATCATTGAAGCTAGAGGTTCCTATCTCCCTCACTAACGTTAAGCATCAGCTGTCAAAGCTGCTTATCGATCACTGCACCTGTATATAGCCCTTCTGTAAATAGCCCACCCTACTACCTCATCCCCATATTTATTTTTATTATTTTCGCTAATCTTGCACTCCAGTATCTCTATTTGCACATCATCATTTGCACATCCATCATTCCAGTGTTAATGCTAATCTGTAATTTATCTCACCACTATGGTCTATTTATTGTCCTACCTTCCTAACCTTACTGCATTTTGCACTACATTTGCACTCTGTATATAGATTTTCTATTGTGTTATTGACTGTATGTTTGTTTACTGTGTAACTATGTGTTGTTTTTTGTCGCACTGCTTTGCTTTGTCTTGGCCAGGTCGCAGTTGCAAATGAGAACTTGTTCTCAACTGACCTACCTGGTTAAATAAAGGTGAAATAAAAAAAATAAAAAAATAAATGCATTCCAGGTGACTACCTCATGAAGCTGGTTGAAAGTTTAAATGTTTTTTTGGTTACTACATGATACAATATGTGTTATTTCATAGTTTTGATGTCTTCACTATTATTCTACAATGTAGAAAATAGTAAAAATAAAGAAAAACCCTTGAGTAGGTGTGTCCACACTTTTGACTGGTACTGTACACTTTCACACACACTAACACACACATACACTGTTAGCATTATGCAGTACAAGCACAGCACCAGAGGGCCCAGTTTGTACTTCAGCCACACAGACTCCAGCATGTGTCTGATCAGCTCCAGCTACACACAACACACACACACAAACACAACACACACACACACACACACCATACATGCACAAACACACACAGACCAAGCGCACACACACAGACACACACAGAAAATAAGTCAGGGATGAATGCTCTGAGAATTTAAACAGTTTAAATTCCTATTTCTACAGTTTCACATACTGTGACACTTCCAGTTTTCACATACTGTGACACTTCCAGTTTTCACATACTGTGACACTTCCAGTTTTCTCTACTGCGCAACAAATAGCAAGAGAAACAAGTGTTACTATGATTAATTTTGACACTGTCACACCCATTACATCCGTACACACACACACACACACACACACACACACACACACACACACACACACACACACACACACACACACACACACACACACACCAGTAGCTGACTAACACGCACTGTGGCTGACTAAGCATGGCTCCTCACATCCTCTTCTCCTGTCTCTTACTGCAATAACAGGACGAAACACTACCACATGCACATCCTCACAAACACACACACACTAAAACACACAATCTCACACACTTTATGGAAAAGGCTTGTGTCTTCCTGATATCTAGTGCATTATTTCCAGTAAGGTTCAACTGTAGCAGGGTGTTCGTCAGTCAGTGATATCTATGTATGATGTACTATACAGAGTCTCTCTGATGTCTTGACTGAGCTATGGACGGTGGGGAGTAGATCAGTCATCCACAGAGGAAATCAATCTATTGGAGGATAATGGTTATTCTCATTTCTCAACTACAATCTGTCTGTCTCAGGCCTTTCCTTGTCAAAACAGTCATTTCTTTCTGTAACCGCAAAAACAATGAAAGCAACCTTTGAGTAATGCACTATTGAATGAGAACAATTGATGACATCTTTACACACTCTTGGCATTTCTCAACCAGCTTCATGAGGTAATCACCTGGAATGCATTTTAATTAACAGGTGTGCCTTGTTAAAAGTTAATTCGTGGAATTTCTTTCCTTCTTAATGTGTTTGAGCCAATCAGTTGTGTTGTGACAAGGTAGGGTTGGTATACAGAATATAGCCCTATTTGGTAAAAGACCAAGTCCATATTATGGCAAGAACAGCTCAAATAGCCAAAGAGAAACGACAGTCCATCATTACTTTAAGACATGAAGGTCAGTCAAGCATGGAGGAGGAGGTGTGATGGTGATTTTGCTGGTGACACTGTCAGTGATTTATTTAGAATTCAAGGCACACTTAACCAGCATGTCTACCACAGCATTCTGCAGCGATACGCCATCCCATCTGGTTTGCGCTTAGTGGGACTATCATTTGTTGTTCAACAGGACAATGACACAACACTATTTGACCAAGAAGGAGAGTGATGGAGTGCTGCATCAGATGGCCTGGCCTCCACAATCACCCAACCTCAACCAAATTGAGATTGTTTGGGAGGAGTTGGACCCAAAGGAAAAGCAGCCAACAAGTGCTCAGCATATGTGGGAACTACTTCAAGACTGTTGGAAAAGCATTCCAGGTGAAGCTGGTTGAGAGAATGCCAAGAGTGTGCAAAGCTGTCATCAAGGCAAAGTGTGGCTACTTTGAAGAATCTCAAATATAAAATATATTTTGATTTGTTTAACACTTTCTATTATTCTACAATGTAGAAATAGTAAACATAGAGAAAAATCCTGGAATGAGTAGGTGTGTCCAAACTTTTGACTGGTACTGTACAGTATATATACACACACCAGCTTGGCCACGTAGTTCACCACTAGCACATCGATCTTCTTCTTCCCCAGATGAGGCAGGTGTTGAGGTGCTGTGTGTGTGTGTGTGTGTGTGTGTGTGTGTGTATGTGTGTGTGTGTGTGTGTGTGTGTGTGTGTGTGCTTATGTATGTATATGTCATCATAAAGCAGAGGTCCAACTAGGTTCCCTTGATGTTACCCTGTTCCCGTTCCCCTTCCTCTGTTCCCCTGTTCCCGTTCCTCTGTTCCCGTTCCTCTGTTCCCGTTCCTGTTCCTCTGTTCCCGTTCCTCTGTTCCTGTTCCTCTGTTCCTGTTCCTCTGTTCCTCTGTTCCCGTTCCTCTGTTCCCCTCTTCCCCTGTTTCCGTTCCTCTGTTCCCCTGTTCCCCTGTTTCCGTTCCTCTGTTCCCCGGTTCCCGTTCCTCTGTTCCTGTTCCTCTGTTCCCCTGTTCCCGTTGCTCTGTTCCCGAGGAAGGTAGACTACCCTAGTGTTTTAGAACTGGGGATAGGTTGATGCTGAGAGGAACACAGGTAGACTACCCTAGTGTTTTAGAACTGGGGATAGGTTGATGCTGAGAGGAACACAGGTAGACTACCCTAGTGTTTTAGAACTGGGGATAGGTTTATGCTGAGAGGAACACAGGTAGACTACCCTAGTGTTTTAGAACTGGGGATAGGTTGATGCTGAGAGGAACACAGGTAGACTACCCTAGTGTTTTAGAACTGGGGATAGGTTGATGCTGAGAGGAACACAGGTAGACTACCCTAGTGTTTTAGAACTGGGGATAGGTTGATGCTGAGAGGAACACAGGTAGACCACCCTAGTGTTTTAGAACTGGGGATAGGTTGATGCTGAGAGGAACACAGGTAGACTACCCTAGTGTTTTAGAACTGGGGATAGGTTGATGTTGATAGAAACACAGGTAGACTACCCTAGTGTTTTAGAACTGGGGATAGGTTGATGCTGAGAGGAACACAGGTAGACTACCCTAGTGTTTTAGAACTGGGGATAGGTTGATGCTGAGAGGAACACAGGTAGACTACCCTAGTGTTTTAGAACTGGGGATAGGTTTATGCTGAGAGGAACACAGGTAGACTACTCTAGTGTTTTAGAACTGGGGATAGGTTGATGCTGAGAGGAACACAGGTAGACTACCCTAGTGTTTTAGAACTGGGGATAGGTTGATGCTGAGAGGAACACAGGTAGACCACCCTAGTGTTTTAGAACTGGGGATAGGTTGATGCTGAGAGGAACACAGGTAGACTACCCTAGTGTTTTAGAACTGGGGATAGGTTGATGTTGATAGAAACACAGGTAGACTACCCTAGTGTTTTAGAACTGGGGATAGGTTGATGCTGAGAGGAACACAGGTAGACTACCCTAGTGTTTTAGAACTGGGGATAGGTTGATACTGAGAGGAACACATGTAGACTACCCTAGTGTTTTAGAACTGGGGATAGGTTGATGTTGAGAGGAACACAGGCAGACTACCCTAGTGTTTTAGAACTGGGGATAGGTTGATGCTGAGGGGAACACAGGTAGACTACCCTAGTGTTTTAGAACTGGGGATAGGTTGATGCTGAGAGGAACACAGGTAGACTACCCTAGTGTTTTAGAACTGGGGATAGGTTGATACTGAGAGGAACACAGGTAGACTACCCTAGTGTTTTAGAACTGGGGATAGGGTTGATGTTGAGAGGAACACAGGCAGACTACCCTAGTGTTTTAGAACTGGGGATAGGGTTGATGTTGAGAGGAACACAGGCAGACTACCCTAGTGTTTTAGTACTGGGGATAGGTATAGTAGAACCTGCTGAAACGCTACCGTCACTTAAACCTCAGGGACTGCATTTTCAGGATGGAAATAGTTACTAGAGTGCCGACATTGATCTAACATTTCCCCCCTAATGGTTAAGGTTAGGATTTTGGGGAGGGTAAGCTAATCCTAGATCTGTTGGTGCCTGAGGTCACCTTCTACCGAGAGTATCATGGCTGCTGTATCCTCTGTGACTCACCAGGCATATGAGCGCCCTCTGCTGGCTATCCTGATGTCCATGGTCCTGGAACAACGGAACAGCTGTCTGATCTGCAGAGGAAAACCATACCACAGTGTATTTAGACTTTTCATTACATCTCAAAGAGTTGAGGTAAAACAAGAGGTCATGAGTCAGGACAAAGAAGAGGTCATGAGTCAGGGCAAGGAAAAGGTCATGAGTCAGGACAAGGAAGAGGTCATGAGTCAGGACAAGGAAGAGGATTGCCTAATGATTTAAGAGGGATGACATCTCCATGGTCTTTTAATTACAGAGGGACATGTCCATGGTATTTTAATTACAGAGGGACATGTCCATGGTCTTTTAAATACAGAGGGACATGTCCATGGTCTTTTAATTACAGAGGGACATCTCCATGGTCTTTTAATTACAGAGGGACATATCCATGGTCTTTTAATTACGGAGGGACATGTCCATGGTCTTTTAATTACGGAGGGACATGTCCATGGTCTTTTAATTACAGAGGGACATGTCCATGGTCTTTTAATTACAGAGGGACATGTCCATGGTCTTTTAATTACAGAGGGACATATCCATGGTCTTTTAATTACGGAGGGACATGTCCATGGTCTTTTAATTACGGAGGGACATGTCCATGGTCTTTTAATTACAGAGGGACATGTCCATGGTCTTTTAATTACAGAGGGACATGTCCATGGTCTTTTAATTACAGAGGGACATGTCCATGGTCTTTTAATTACAGAGGGACATGTCCATGGTCTTTTAATTACAGAGGGACATGTCCATGGTCTTTTAATTACAGAGGGACATGTCCATGGTCTTTTAATTACGGAGGGACATGTCCATGGTCTCTGGATAAACTAAAAACAGTACAGTCAGAGAAGATGACAAGGACCAGGAAGGGGGACAAGAGTTAAAGAGAGGAAAATTAGTCAACTCTGCTTGAAGAGGGTCGCTTCTGTGAGTCATATGGTGTGGAGAATGATGGTGGTGATCAGAGGGAGTATGTACGAGAGAGAGAGAGAGAGAGCGAGAGAGCGAGAGAGCGAGAGAGCGAGAGAGAGAGAGAGAGAGAGAGAGAGAGAGAGAGAGCGAGAGAGCGAGAGAGAGAGAGAGAGAGAGAGAGAGCGAGAGCGAGAGCGAGAGAGAGCGAGAGCGAGAGAGAGAGAGAGAGAGAGAAGTGTGTGTATTGTCCGTGCATGGCCCATGTGAGGGAGTTGAGGTAGAACGATGGCCAATCTCGTGGTTGAGCTACCACAGTTGCACTGGGGTCAGGGGTCAGGAAGCAGTGAAGGAGAGGAGAAAGAAAGCGAGAGAGAGAGGGAGAGACGCCCTTCTCCTCCTATTCTTATATAACCATGTGGCGATCTTCCCCTCTTTTCTCTCTCTCCCTCTCTCTCTCCCTGAATGATAGTGATACATTGTGAAGAACTCTGGGATCCAGGAGCGATGTTCTCCAGTGGACTCAAGTATGTGACCCTGAAACTCAAGTTGGGGGATTTCTTTAACTGAAGCAGAAAACATTTCCCATCTGTAGTCAAGGGTAAATGAGCTCATGTTAAATGACCTGCCATCGCCTTAATATACCAGTGTTATTCTAGGAATAATAATCATAATAATAGCTTTATAGCCAAAGGGCAAATACCAAGGTCTAGAGAGACTAGGTTTCATACATTCCTAGAGACCAGGTTTCATACATTCCTAGAGACCAGGTTTCTTACATTCCTAGAGACCAGGTTTCTTACATTCCTAGAGACCAGGTTTCATACATTCCTAGAGACCAGGTTTCATACATTCCTAGAGACCAGGTTTCTTACATTCCTAGAGACCAGGTTTCATACATTCCTAGAGACCAGGTTTCTTACATTCCTAGAGACCAGGTTTCATACATTCCTAGAGACCAGGTTTCATACATTCCTAGAGACCAGGTTTCTTACATTCCTAGAGACCAGGTTTCTTACATTCCTAGAGACCAGGTTTCTTACATTCCTAGAGACTAGGTTTCTTACATTCCTAGAGACCAGGTTTCTTACATTCCTAGAGACTAGGTTTCTTACATTCCTAGAGACTAGGTTTCTTACATTCCTAGAGACCAGGTTTCTTACATTCCTAGAGACCAGGTTTCATACATTCCTAGAGACCAGGTTTCATACATTCCTAGAGACCAGGTTTCATACATTCCTAGAGACCAGGTTTCTTACATTCCTAGAGACCAGGTTTCATACATTCCTAGAGACCAGGTTTCTTACATTCCTAGAGACCAGGTTTCTTACATTCCTAGAGACCAGGTTTCTTACATTCCTAGAGACCAGGTTTCATACATTCCTAGAGACCAGGTTTCTTACATTCCTAGAGACCAGGTTTCTTACATTCCTAGAGACCAGGTTTCATACATTCCTAGAGACCAGGTTTCATACATTCCTAGAGACCAGGTTTCATACATTCCTAGAGACCAGGTTTCATACATTCCTAGAGACCAGGTTTCTTACATTCCTAGAGACCAGGTTTCATACATTCCTAGAGACCAGGTTTCTTACATTCCTAGAGACCAGGTTTCATACATTCCTAGAGACCAGGTTTCATACATTCCTAGAGACCAGGTTTCTTACATTCCTAGAGACCAGGTTTCTTACATTCCTAGAGACCAGGTTTCTTACATTCCTAGAGACCAGGTTTCTTACATTCCTAGAGACCAGGTTTCATACATTCCTAGAGACCAGGTTTCATACATTCCTAGAGACCAGGTTTCATACATTCCTAGAGACCAGGTTTCATACATTCCTAGAGACCAGGTTTCTTACATTCCTAGAGACCAGGTTTCATACATTCCTAGAGACCAGGTTTCATACATTCCTAGAGACCAGGTTTCATACATTCCTAGAGACCAGGTTTCATACATTCCTAGAGACCAGGTTTCATACATTCCTAGAGACCAGGTTTCTTACATTCCTAGAGACCAGGTTTCTTACATTCCTAGAGACCAGGTTTCTTACATTCCTAGAGACCAGGTTTCTTACATTCCTAGAGACCAGGTTTCTTACATTCCTAGAGACCAGGTTTCATACATTCCTAGAGACCAGGTTTCATACATTCCTAGAGACCAGGTTTCATACATTCCTAGAGACCAGGTTTCTTACATTCCTAGAGACCAGGTTTCTTACATTCCTAGAGACCAGGTTTCTTACATTCCTAGAGACCAGGTTTCTTACATTCCTAGAGACCAGGTTTCTTACATTCCTAGAGACCAGGTTTCTTACAATCCTTCTACTAACATTAATTAGTGGGTTTTAGAATGTTGTGATTCCAGCTGTCCACCATCGACAGAACTTTGTAGGAAATATCAGATAATATGACTTACTTGACTTGTAAGTGAAAACTGTATATTGTCTCTATGTGTCTGTGTGCTTGTGTTGCTACAGTGTTAATATCTATCAGTGTTATTGATCCCTTTGTTAATATCTATCAGTCTTATTGATCCCTGTGTTAATATCTATTAGTTATTGATCCCTTTGTTAATATCTATCAGTCTTATTGATCCCTGTGTTAATATCTATCAGTCTTATTGATCCCTGTGTTAATATCTATCAGTGTTATTGATCCCTGTGTTAATATCCATCAGTGTTATTGATCCCTGTGTTAATATCTATCAGTCTTATTGATCCCTGTGTTAATATCTATCAGTCTTATTGATCCCTGTGTTAATATCTATCAGTCTTATTGATCCCTGTGAGTTTGTCTCTCTTGCTTTCAGGAGTCAAGTTCACCCTGTACCCCACCCACACACTTCCTCCAACACACAGAACATTCTGCAACGCAGTTCACCCTGTACCCCACCCACACTCTTCCTCCAACACACAGAACATTCTGCAACACAGTTCACCCTGTACCCCACCCACACTCTTCCTCCAACACACAGGGTCCTAGTAACCTTGGTTGGGAATCACTGATTTAGCAGACTCTTATTCAGAGCAACTTACAGGAGCAATTAGGGTTAAGTGCCTTGCTCAAGTGTACATCGACCGATTTTTTCACGTAGTCAGCTCAGGGATTCGAGCCAGCGACCTTTCGGTTACTGACCCAATGCTCTTAACCCCTAGGCTACCTGCCGCCCAATGTTAAAGTGGTTCTATAAGAGAATATGTCAGGAATTGGAAATGATGAATGTTTTCATACTGTGCTACTGCTAGCTGCAGTATAAAGCTTGTGATCAGAGAGAGAGACCATGGTTCCTGTGGTGCACTGAGCTCCCAGAGATCCTCTATATTCCAGTCTCTCTGTGTGAACTCACCAGGGTAGCTAGCAGCTTGGTCCAGTCTGGCAGGCTCTGAGATGTTCTGTATCATGGGTTTGGAACCGCCTCAAAGTACTTAATCTTCTCTGTGCTCCACTGCAGCTCCTCCCAATATCCGTGTAGACTTCTGGCCTGCAGCGAAACATTACCAAACATCTAGTAAACACCATACGTTTACTACTTTTACTGTTTGTGTAAAATAAGCCCATCTGTTAAGGTCATCTTGAGACCTCCTTGGAAACAAAATGATTTTATCGCATGGGGTTCATACTGCATAACATTGAATAAAAGGTACTTGATTGTAAGAAATTGTTAATGTTTTGCCTTTAACTAAAGAAGGCCTCTATCACTGGATCCGCTTCCCACTCCTGTCTGCCCTCTAGTGTCCAACCTTGAAGTACATCACTAAATATTAGAGACGTGACTGATCAGGTAGTTGAATAGCTACAGTATGTGAGTGTGTGAGAGATACCTTTCCTTTGAACACTGGTTCAGCATGGAGCTCTGTGGTGCAGGTGACACCAGGGACCTGGTCTAGACCCTCAGGTACCTTCTTCTTCTCAAACACAGAGGAGGAGGGTAGGACTTCATCCAGACTGAGAGACTTCCTATAGATGATCCTATACAGCGACGCTGTCGTTGAAGAGAGACGATGATTCTTCCATAAAATGCCGCAAAAAATAGATTTGATAATGATGATCAGTCTTGTTCCACTTACCCAGAATAAACTCCTGAATTTGATCGAAGGTGTCGAACGGCATCACATTCTCACAGATCCAATCTATGATCTGCAGAGAAAACGCATGAATTAACACAAGTGCTATGCTATGTAACAACATCTATGCTATGTAACAACATATTGATAAAGTATTGTTACTATAGTAATTCCAGTGTTACCACACATGTATAAAGCAATTTTATGTAAGGATTTTCCACAGAATTCATAAAACCACACCACCCACATCCTCATTGACCTCTAAGATGTATTACCTCTCTAACTGTGTTAGTGAGTTGGCATGGCCACAGAGACACCATTTAGAACAAGTAATGCAGATGGGAATTTCAAGTGCATCACTTTCTCTATTATAAACAACCAGTCCTGAACTTTTCCCTCCAAAACATCTCTCTCACTCCATCTCACACACTCTGTGTCTCTCTTGCTCTCTCTCTGAGCAATGTGTTCTCAGGGGTTTTGCTTGCCTCTCTTACCTTCCGTTCTAGTGTAGCGTTGGGTCCCATGTAAAGCAGCAGACAGTGCAGGGCAGCCAGGCGTTGGGCGTCAGGTCTACTGTGGCTACAGCACAGAACATACAGTAAAGACATCATGAATACTACATAAACAGAGTGTGAAGTGTAGCATCACATTAATATACAAGTACTTTCTACATGCAGTGCAGTAAGCATGAAATACACTTCTATGTTCTATTCTATTATATTCCATTATATTATATTATATTATATTATATTCCATTCCATTTCATTATATTATATTATATTATATTATATTATATTATATTCCATTACATTACATTACATTACATTACATTCTATTATATTCCATTACATTCTATTATATTCCATTACATTCTATTATATTCCATTACATTCTATTATATTATATTTCTACATACTTCTTCACAATTTGAAAGAAACTGAACATGTTAGTTTAAGGTGTTGTTGCCCAATCAGGCCCTACAGTGTGTACATATATATGGTATGTTACCCGGTATGTGAGGTAGAAGAGTCTCTGTGTCTGGCTGTCCCACTGGACCCAGCTGAACTCCTCTGCCACCCTGTCTTTGGCCAGGCACTCTGGGTTCAACATCACCTGTTAGAACACCAGTCAACAGAAAATGATGGAACAGTTGCATTCCATTCCAGCTCTCTACAGTCTGTGACATTGTATCTTACCACTCTGTAACCCTCCTGTCTGACCAGCATCACATGGAGCTGCTCCACATCTGAAAGGTCAAAGTTCAAAGCCTAAACCCTGAAGGCCCAGTGGCCAAACTCTCCCAAAAACAGAAAACAGTGTCAGCTAATGTCCTTGTACTATCATAGTTAAAAAATAAATTAAAAATAAATTGACCCTCAGAGATTTGACACCACTTCACTTCCAAGATACTCACAGCCATCTTCTGCTATCAGCAGCAGATGGCTCTCCAGCACTGAGTCCCTCTCTGTGTCTGGATGGATGAACTGTATGAAACCAAAGATGACCGGTTAACATTATTTGTTATAACCATGTAATAACAACCGAGGAGAAGCTTATTGTCATAGCTGTTCCTGATAGAGTACAACCCAATAGAGTGCAGCACAAAACAATACAGTTCTATACCTGAACTCTGACCCGGCAGTGGACAGCCTTCAGGACCTTAGTGTTGTTTATGGGATGGATCTCAATGAGGGTCAGACATTTTGAAACTAGGAGTAGAACAATGGAAAGGTGTTAAATATGGGCTCCCAAGTGGCGTAGTGGTCTAAGACACTGCCTATCAGTGCTAGAGGCATCACTACAGACAACCTGGTTCGAATCCAGACTGTATCACAACCGGCCGTGATTGGGAGTCCCATAGGCCGCTAAAAAGGAGATTAAAAGACAAGTATGTGAGTTGATGTGGGTTCAGTCACAAGACATTGTTCCTCTCTCGTGCTGATCAGATACTCCCATGGGGTGATCACAATCTTGGACTGGAAATACCAAAAGGCTATATGTAGGAAAACCTGACACACTAGCACTGGCTCAACCCTTTAGTGAGGATCCTTGTTTCAGTGTCTGCGTGTCTTTGTACTATGCATGTGTGTCACATAGAATTAGAATTCCATGGATTCTAGAGCTGTATCTGATCTACGCCATATAATTCAATAGAACAATTAATGTATCTCTATGTTCTACGCATTCTATTTCTAAGTCTGTGAACAGGTCCTTACCCAGCAGAGTCTCCTCCTTATTCAGAGAACAGCTGCTGACACACACATGCTTGTCAAAAGTGTAGAGGAGCTGTGAATAGAGGGGAGAGGGGAGAGAGGTTGGGGTTAGGGGTTAGGGCACATGATGAACACTACAAACAGCAGGTGTAGAGGAGCTGTGAATAGAGAGGGATAGGGGTTAAAGGTTAGGGCCCATGATGAACACTCTACAAACAGGAGGTGTAGTGGAGCTGTGAAGAGAAGGGAGAGGGGTTAGGGGTTAGAGGTTAGGGCCCATGATGAACACTACACACAGCTGGTGGTGATCAGGGAGTTACCAGGAGCAACCCCACATTCCATTAGGACTATGTGCATGCAGATACAGTACATACTCACTCTCTCTCTCTCTCTCTCTCTCTCTCTCTCTCTCTCTCACTCACTCACTCACTCTTTTTGCCTCTCTCTCTCACACACACACACTCACAGTCAAACACACACACAGTCACACACACACAAAGTGACATACACACACAGAGGAAGCTCTACCTTATTCTGTCTGGTATTGGGGTTGTATTTCCCGATCCTGGTCCCTGTCGCCCCCTGAGAGATGAGAGGAGGGAGGAGGAAAGCCATTACGACAGTGTGTGTGTGTGTGTGTGTGTGTGTGTGTGTGCGTGTGTGTGTGTGTGTGTGTGTGTATGACCATGACATCTCAGCTGTCTATGTAGGGCTTAGGAAACGGAATACCTCTTAACCAGTAGCTTATTCAGCTGTAGTGGTCTGTTATGAGTCTTTAGGCTTCTACTTGGAGACTACATCCCAATGGCACCCTAACCCCTACATAGTGCACTTCTTTTGACCAAATCCCTATGGGCCCTGGTTTAAAGTAGTGCACTATAGGGAATAGGGTGCCATTGGGATGCAACCTAGACAGAAAGAATGTTCCCACCACGTCCCGAAGAGCGCACTGCTGGTTATGTGTGGGATGTCACGCTTGACCTGTCCATTATAATGCTCTGTGAATGCCCCTTGCCCAGTGTCCACTTACTTTCCAGGTGTAGAGGACTCCTCCATCCCTTTCAATGTTGAGGATCTGAATGTCAATGGTCCCTGAGTATTCTGTAGAGGAGAAATACATACAGTTGAAGTCGGAAGTTTACATACACTTAGGTTGAAATCATTAAAACTCCTTTTTCAACCACTCCACAGATTTCATGTTAACAAACTATAGTCTTGGCAAGTCGGTTAGGATATCTACTTTGTGCATGACATAAGTAATTCTTCCAACATTGTTAACAGACAGATTATTTCACTTATAATTCACTATATCACAATTACAGTGGGTCAGAAGTTTACATACACTAAGTTGACTGTGCCTTTAAACAGCTTGACACCATTTGAGTCAATTGGAGGTGTACCTGTGGATGTATTTCAAGGCCTACCGTCAAACTCAGTGCCTCTTTGCTCAGCATCAAGGGAAAATCAAAAGAAATCAGCTAAAACATTGTAGACCTCCACAAGTCTGGTTCATCCTTGGGAGCAATTTCCAAACACCTGAAGGTACCACGTTCATCTGTACATACTGTTGTACGCAAGTATAAACACCATGGGACCACGCAGCCGTCATACCATTCAGGAAGGAGTGGTATGTATCTCTCTTCTAGAGATGAACGTACTTTGGTGCGAAAAGTGCAAGTCAATCCCAGAACAACAGCAAAGGACCCTGTGAAGATGTTGGAGGAAACAGGTACAAAATGATCTATATCCACAGTAAAACGAGTCCTATATCGACATAACCTGAAAGGCAGCTCAGCAAGGAAGAAGCCACTGCTCCAAAACCGCCATAAAAAAGCCAGGCTACGGTTTCCAACTGCACATGGGGACAAAGATCATACTTTTTGGAGAAATGTCCTCTGGTCTGATGAAACAAAAATAGAACTGCTTGACCATAATGACCATCCTTGTTTGGAGGAAAAAGGTGGAGGCTTGCAAGCCGAAGAACATCATCCCAACTGTGAAGCATGGGGGTGGCAGCATCATGTTGTGGGGGTGCTTTGCTGCAGGAGGGGCTGGTGCACTTAGATGACATCATGAGGAATGAAAATTATGTGGATATATTGAAGCAACATCTCAAGACATCAGTCAGTAAGTTAAAGCTTGGTCGCAAATGGGTCCTCCAAATGGGCAATGACCCCAAGCATACTTCCAAAGTTGTGTCAAAATAGTTTAAGGACAACAAAGTCAAGGTATTGGAGTGGCCATCACAAAGCCCTGACCTCAATCCTATAGAAGATTTGTGGGCAGAACTGAAAAAGCGTGTGCGAGAAAGGAGCCCTACAAACCTGACTCAGTCACACCAGTTCTGTCAGGGGGAATGGGCCAAAATTCACCCAACTTATTGTGGGAAGGTTGTGGAAGGCTACCCGAAACATTTGACCCAAGTTAAACAATTTCAAGGCAATGCTACCAAATACTAATTGAGTGTATGTAAACTTCTGACCCACTGGGAATGTGATGAAAGAAATAAAAGGTGAAATAAATCATTCTCTCTACTATTATTCTGACAAGTATGAAAATTGGGTACTTTTTCCACCACTGAATATATATTGGCATTACATATGTCACTACTATCACGGTATTTGTCACACATTGTAACCTTGTGGGTAAAGGCGCAAAGTTTAGGTTTTGGATATCGGTAGTGAGACAACCAGATATCACTTACCTTTGATTCTTCCTACGGACGCCTCTGTCTTGAATACACTTGACACAACATCCTGCAGCAAATCAAAAGTTGCGCTTAGTTGCAACATGTGTGCAGTTGACCTCCTCCACAACTTACTGATTTCCAGGTCTATTATGCATTAAACAGTTATGAAGAAATCCCTTCAATTAGAGCCTACGCGATTTCACACTATCCGGAAGATGCCATCCCTATAGCCTGAAGTTACAACTTGTCATATAATGCAACATCATGTGATAGTTGTAAATAACGTTGTTATGATAGTCCAGTAGCCGTTTACGCAGTTTTACGCACCGACAACAAAGCAGAAGGCGGGATTTCAAAGGAAATCACTTCCCTAGAGATCTGCAACCATACCGTTTCACACGGAACAATATTCACAGCTTGCTGCGCCCTGTCCATAGAGCCCTCCCTCTCGGGTCAGACAGCGGAGACGCCCGCTCGGATAGGCCGGACAAGCTCGGATAGCTTGCTGCCTTTGCCTTTGCTGCCTGGTTGTCACCTGATTATTATTAAAAATTACAAGTATGGAAGTGCTATGCAACCACCAGGTGGTAAAAACATACACAAACATCGCAGGATATTTAACTTTCACAATAGTCTACTTTATCTTCGTTTTGCTATGTTGGTATCTTTGTGTCCCTCGTGCATTGTATCCTATTATTGAAATGGCTATCCTCTTTGACCATTTAATCTACTATAGCCCTATATAATACTAGGCTAGTTATATGAGCAATGTCTCAAGTGCGATTTTCATAAAATCTGCAATCTAGCTTTGTAGCCACACGTTGGCGCTAGTGTATAGAGAACCTAATGCGAGCCCCGACACTGTTCTGCATATACCTACAGTAGCTTAGTAAGGACATCTCAAAGCAGTTTACCATACATGCTATATAATTTATACATTTATAAATGGAAAAGTGTGAAATTGCTCAGCTTATTAGGTATTGCAACAGCTAAAGCTACTGATCTATCATCAACATGACTCTAGACACATTATAACTGAGATACCATAAACATGACTCTAGACACATTATAACTGAGATACCATCAACATGACTCTAGACACATTAAAACTGAGATACCATCAACATGACTCTAGACACATTATAACTGAGATACCATCAACATGACTCTAGACACATTATAACTGAGATACCATCAACCTGACTCTAGCTAGACACATTATAACTGAGATACCATCAACATGACTCTAGACACATTATAACTGAGATACCATCAACATGACTCTAGACGCATTATAACTGAGATACCATAAACATGACTCTAGACACATTATAACTGAGATAGCATCAACATGACTCTAGACACATTATAACTGAGATACCATCAACCTGACTCTAGCTAGACACATTATAACTGAGATACCATCAACATGACTCTAGACACATTATAAATGAGATACCATCAACATGACTCTAGACGCATTATAACTGAGATACCATAAACATGACTCTAGACACATTATAATTGAGATATTATCAACATGACTCTAGACACATTATAACTGAGATACCATCAACATGACTCTAGACACATTATAACTGAGATACCATCAACATGACTCTAGACACATTATAACTGAGATACCATCAACATGACTCTAGACACATTATAACTGAGATAGCATCAACATGACTCTAGACACATTATAACTGAGATACCATCAACATGACTCTAGACACATTATAACTGAGATAGCATCAACATGACTCTAGACACATTATAACTGAGATACCATCAACATGACTCTAGACACATTATAACTGAGATACCATCAACATGACTCTAGACACATTATAACTGAGATACCATCAACATGACTCTAGACACATTATAACTGAGATACCATCAACATGACTCTAGAAACATTATAACTGAGATACCATCAACATGACTCTAGACACATTATAACTGAGATACCATCAACATGACTCTAGACACATTATAACTGAGATACCATCAACATGACTCTAGACACATTATAACTGAGATACCATCAACATGACTCTAGACACATTATAACTGAGATAGCATCAACATGACTCTAGACACATTATAACTGAGATACCATCAACATGACTCTAGACACACATTATAACTGAGATACCATCAACGTGACTCTTCTAATGATGCATTGTTCAATTATCTTAATTATTAACATCCTCTTCCTGGTGTATGGTTGGCTTGCTGGGAGGTCCTAAGATGGCCCTGGGAGTGTACACAGCTCTAGGATCAGCTTGTGTAGAAGTGTACCTTCGGTGTATACAAGTGGTGGTAAGTGTATCTACAATGTACTGTACCTGCATTTGACATGGCTCCATTCTACTGTTGAGCTGGTGTGACTCAGTTATGACTGGTACTCACTGTGTATGTGGGGAATGTTGAGTGCCCCCTAAATGACGGTTTTGTGAGTCAATGTCCGCATTAGGAGGGAATTTATTTGAATTAAACTATGACTGGACATGTGAGTGTCCTTCTGCCAAGCCTTCATACCAGACCAGTGTGTTTCAGGCTTTGATACATCCCTCTCTGTATAAGGAATAGGGTGCCATATAGAGAATAGGGTGCCATTTAGGGAATAGGGTGCCATATAGGGAATAGGGTGCCATTTAGGGAATAGGGTGCCATATAGAGAATAGGGTGCCATTTAGGGAATAGGGTGCCATTTAGGGAATAGGGTGCCATATAGGGAATAGGGTGCCATATAGGGAATAGGGTGCCATTTAGGGAATAGGGTGCCATATAGAGAATAGGGTGCCATTTAGGGAATAGGGTGCCATATAGGGAATAGGGTGCCATATAGGGAATAGGGTGCCATTTAGGGAATAGGGTGCCATTTAGGGAATAGGGTGCCATTTAGGGAATAGGGTGCCATATAGGGAATAGGGTGCCATATAGGGAATAGGGTGCCATTTAGGGAATAGGGTGCCATATAGGGAATAGGGTGCCATATAGGGAATAGGGTGCCATATAGGGAATAGGGTGCCATATAGGGAATAGGGTGCCATATAGGGAATAGGGTGCCATATAGGGAATAGGGTGCCATATAGGGAATAGGGTGCCATATAGGGAATAGGGTGCCATATAGGGAATAGGGTGCCATTTAGGGAATAGGGTGCCATATAGGGAATAGGGTGCCATATAGGGAATAGGGTGCCATATAGGGAATAGGGTGCCATATAGGGAATAGGGTGCCATTTAGGGAATAGGGTGCCATTTAGGGAATAGGGTGCCATATAGGGAATAGGGTGCCATTTAGGGAATAGGGTGCCATATAGGGAATAGGGTGCCATATAGGGAATAGGGTGCCATATAGGGAATAGGGTGCCATTTAGGGAATAGGGTGCCATTTAGGGAATAGGGTGCCATATAGGGAATAGGGTGCCATATAGGGAATAGGGTGCCATATAGGGAATAGGGTGCCATTTAGGGAATAGGGTGCCATATAGGGAATAGGGTGCCATATAGGGAATAGGGTGCCGTTTCAGATGCCCCACTACACACACATACATACACACAAACCTGTATTTGGGGGAGCACGGCTGCAGGATTTATGCAAATGGGTTGGGCACATCTTTCTTTAATTTGGGTTTTCAGTACCATTATTGTTTGATGGATGGCCTGTTCCGGCTGGTTCTGTTCTGCCCGTGGGTTCTCATGTGTTTGTGTTTCTGTTCAGAGCTGCGGTTCAGTCCGTGTGGGACTCTTCCTCCCATGGCCCTGGAGACAAAATAACACACATGGCTTACACGACACACGGTTCACACACGGTTCACACACACACACACACACACACACACACACACACACACACACACACACACACACACACACACACACACACACACACACATACACACACACACACACACACACACACACACACACACACACACACACACACACACACAGACACACACACACACACACACACACAAAGATACACACACACAGATACACGCACACACACACAGATACACGCACACACGGCTCACAAACACACATACACACAAACGCTCTCTTACACACACACACAGAAACTCTCTCTCACATACTCACACACACTCACATCCACACACACACACACTCACAGACACATACACACACACCCACAGCTCTCACACATAAAGGCCGGGACAGCAATTATGTGGAGGTTCTAAATCTGACAGAGGGTCCGACCGCCTCTGTCTGGCTCTCAGCAGAATGGGAGAGACAGCCATGGTGGACGGGTCCCATTATGTGTGTGTGTGTGTGTGTGTGTGTGTGTGTGTGTGTGTGTGTGTGTGTGTGTGTGTGTGTGTGTGTGTGTGTGTGTGTGTGTGTGTGTGTGTGTGTGTGTGTGTGTGTGTGTGTGTGTGAACCGGGCCTGTGTGGTGAAAATCAGAGAGCTAAAAACTAAACAGACATATGATTTGGGACAGAGACAGGCAGCCTGGAGTCTGAGGGGCTAGTGAGGGTAACATAGAAGGTGTCACTACACACAAACACACACATGCACACAACACCCACTGCCACATCAGCCACAACACCCACTGCCCCATCAGCCACAACACCTACTGCCCCATCAGCCACAGCACCCCTCCCTAAGCCCTACACACACCCACCCTCCCACTACCCTTTATATTCTATGTGTGGGTGAACATGGACACCCATTCTGTTTCTATTCTTGTGTCGGTGAATATGGACTCCCATTCTGTTTCTATTCTTTGTGTGGGTGAATATGGACTCCCATTCTGTTTCTATTCTTTGTGTGGGTGA
The DNA here is from genome assembly GCA_023634145.1 of Thymallus thymallus. Taxonomy (NCBI): domain Eukaryota; kingdom Metazoa; phylum Chordata; class Actinopteri; order Salmoniformes; family Salmonidae; genus Thymallus; species Thymallus thymallus. The sequence goes on from CM042420.1 coordinate 22,534,052, forward strand.
ACATGGACACCCATTCTTTTTCTATTCTTTGTGTGGGTGAATATGGACTCCCATTCTGTATCTATTCTATGCGTGGGTGAATATGGACTCCCATGCTGTTTCTATTCTTTGTGTGGGTGAAAATGGACTCCCATGCTGTTCCAGAGGCCTCTGTCAACTCAAGGCACCTGGATTCAGTGAAGATCAGGAGTGTTGCAGCCTATTCCAGTCTCTTTGCTGACTGTTCTCTTGTGTTTTGATAGTTCCAGTACCATTCATATTCCTACAGTCTTCTGTATCTGGTAGCGATAAACAGAGAGTCCATACTGAACCCTATGTATCTCTGCGTTGACACATTTAATGTCTTTATGTTTGTACTGCAAAAACGTTTGTACTGCAAGTATAGTGTAATTGATGTGTATGTAGATATGTATAGTGTAATTGATGTGTATATAGATATGTATAGTGTAATTGATGTGTATGTAGATATGTATAGTGTAATTGATGTGTATATAGATATGTATAGTGTAATTTATGTGTATATAGTTGTGTATAGTGTAATTGATGTGTATATAGATATGTATAGTGTAATTTATGTGTATATAGTTGTGTATAGTGTAATTGATGTGTATATAGATATGTATAGTGTAATTGATGTGTATATAGATATGTATAGTGTAATTGATGTGTATATAGATATGTATAGTGTAATTGATGTGTATATAGATATGTATAGTGTAATTGATGTGTATATAGATATGTATAGTGTAATTGATGTGTATGTAGATATGTATAGTGTAATTGATGTGTATATAGATATGTATAGTGTAATTGATGTGTATATAGATATGTATAGTGTAATTGATGTGTATGTAGATATGTATAGTGTAATTGATGTGTATGTAGATATGTATAGTGTAATTGATGTGTATATAGATATGTATAGTGTAATTTATGTGTATATAGTTGTGTATAGTGTAATTGATGTGTATATAGATATGTATAGTGTAATTTATGTGTATATAGTTGTGTATAGTGTAATTGATGTGTATATAGATATGTATAGTGTAATTGATGTGTATATAGATATGTATAGTGTAATTGATGTGTATATAGATATGTATAGTGTAATTGATGTGTATATAGATATGTATAGTGTAATTGATGTGTATATAGATATGTATAGTGTAATTGATGTGTATATAGATATGTATAGTGTAATTTATGTGTATATAGTTGTGTATAGTGTAATTGATGTGTATATAGATATGTATAGTGTAATTTATGTGTATATAGTTGTGTATAGTGTAATTGATGTGTATATAGATATGTATAGTGTAATTGATGTGTATATAGATATGTATAGTGTAATTGATGTGTATATAGATATGTATAGTGTAATTTACGTGTATATAGTTATGTATAGTGTAATTGATGTGTATATAGATATCTATAGTGTAATTGATTTTTATATAGATATTTATAAACTGGGTGGTTTGAGCCCTGAATGCTGATTGGCTGACAGCCGTGGTATATCACGGGTATAACAAAACATTTATTTTACTGCTCTAATTACATTGGTACACAGTTTATAATAGCAATAAGGCACCTCGTTGCATTGTACCTAAGAACAGCCCTTAGCCATGGTATATTGGCCATAGACCACACCCCTTGGGGCCTGATTGCTTAAGAATAGTGTAATTGATGTGTTCATGAAGGGCTTGTCTGTGAAAGACACTCTTGGTGGTCTCAGCATCACCCCTGCTTAAATAAAGGTCAAATAGGATAATAATAACATAGATAATAATAATAATATTAATAATAATAATAACATAGATAACAATAATATAGATAATAATAATAATATCATAGATAATAATATAGATAATGATAATATTACTGTAGATGATAATAATAATAATATAAATAATATAGATAATAATAACATAGATAATATAGATAATAATAATAACATAGATAATAATAATAACATAGATAATAATAATAACATAGATAATAATAATAACATAGATAATAATAATAATATTAATAATAATAATATCATAGATAATAATATAGATCATAATTATACTATAGATAATAATACTAATAATAATATAAATAATATAGATAATAATAACATAGATAATATAGATAATAATAACATAGATAATAATAACAATAATAATAATATAAATAGTAATAATAACATAGACAATAATAATAATAACAATAACATTAAAAAATATAACTAATAATACAAATAACAATAATAATAATAATATAATTATTATTATATTATTAATAATAATAACAATGCAAATAATAATAGTAGAAATAATAATAATAATAATAATAGCAATAAAACAAATGATAATAAATAAATGATAACAATAAAAATACTAATAATAAAAGTAAATAATAATAATAATAAAGGTTAAATGTAAACATGAAATAAAATAAAAAAGATGTCCAGTGTCCGGTGTCTGTTTTCACTGGTTCATTGACCAATCATTCACCTGTCCCTGAATGCCTGCAGGGCTGGAACATTTATGTGTTGTCGCCTTGTGTCATGTGTGTCGTCAACACACAATAACCATGTTCCTGAAGAATCCGACTAGACCACTGTCAACACACCATAACCATATTATTGAAGGATCAGACTAGACCACTGTCTGTCAACACACAATAACCATGTTCCTGAAGGATCAGACTAGAACACTGTCAACACACCATAACCATGTTACTGAAGGATCAGACTTGACCACTGTCTGTCAACACATCATACCCATGTTACTGAAGGTTCATACTAGACCACTGTCTGTCAACACACAATAACCATGTTACTGAAGAATCCGACTAGACCACTGTCAACACACCATAACCATATTATTGAAGGATCAGACTAGACCACTGCCTGTCAACACACAATAACCATGTTCCTGAAGGATCAGACTAGAACACTGTCAACACACCATAACCATGTTACTGAAGGATCAGACTTGACCACTGTCTGTCAACACACCATAACCATATTACTGAAGGATCAGACTAGACCACTGTCTGTCAACACACAATAACCATGTTACTGAAGGATTAGACTAGACCACTGTCTGTCAACACATCATACCCATGTTACTGAAGGATCAGACTTGACCACTGTCTGTCAACACACCATAACCATATTACTGAAGGATCAGACTAGACCACTGTCTGTCAACACACAATAACCATGTTACTGAAGGATTAGACTAGACCACTGTCTGTCAACACATCATACCCATGTTACTGAAGGTTCATACTAGACCACTGTCTGTCAACACACAATAACCATGTTACTGAAGGATCAAACTAAACCACTGTCAACACACAATAACCATGTTACTGAAGGATCAAACTAGACCACTGTCAACACACAATAACCATGTTACTGAAGGATCAGACTAGACCACTGTCAACACACAATAACCATGTTACTGAAGGATCAGACTAGACCACTGTCTGTCAACATACCATGACCATGTTACTGAAGGATCAGACTAGATCACTGTCTGTCAACACACCATAACCATGTTACTGAAGGATCAGACTAGATCACTGTCTGTCAACACACCATAACCATGTTACTGAAGGATCAGACTAGACCACTGTCTGTCAACACACCATAACCATGTTACTGAAGGATCAGACTAGACCACTGTCTGTCAACACACAATAACCATGTTACTGAAGGATCAGACTAGACCACTGTCAACACACCATAACCATGTTACTGAAGGATCAGACTAGTCCACTGTCAACAAACAATAACCATGTTACTGAAGGATCAGACTAGATCACTGCCTGTCAACACACAATAACCATGTTACTGAAGGATCAGACTAGACCACTGTCAACACACCATAACCATGTTACTGAAGGATCAGACTTGACCACTGTCTGTCAACACACAATAACCATGTTACTGAAGGATAAAACTAAACCACTGTCAACACACAATAACCATGCTACTGAAGGATCAGACTAGACCACTGTCAACACACAATAACCATGTTACTGAAGGATCAGACTAGACCACTGTCTGTCAACATACCATTACCATGTTACTGAAGGATCAGGCTAGACCACTGTCTGTCAACACACCATAACCATGTTACTGAAGGATCAGACTAGATCACTGTCTGTCAACACACCATAACCATGTTACTGAAGGATCAGAGTAGAGCACCGTCTGTCAACACACCACAACCATGTTACTGAAGGATCAGACTAGACCACTGTCTGTCAACACACAATAACCATGTTACTGAAGGATCAGACTAGACCACTGTCAACACACCATAACCATGTTACTGAAGGATCAGACTAGTCCACTGTCAACAAACAATAACGATGTTACTGAAGGATCAGACTAGACCGCTGTCAACACACCATAACCATGTCACTGAAGGATCAGACTAGACCACTGTCAACACACCATAACCATGTTACTGAAGGATCAGACTAGACCACTGTCAACACACCATAACCATGTTACTGAAGGATCAGACTAGACCACTGTCAACACACCATAACCATGTTACTGAAGGATCAGACTAGTCCACTGTCAACAAACAATAACGATGTTACTGAAGGATCAGACTAGACCGCTGTCAACACACCATAACCATGTCACTGAAGGATCAGACTAGACCACTGTCAACACACCATAACCATGTTACTGAAGGATCAGACTAGACCACTGTCAACACACCATAACCATGTTACTGAAGGATCAGACTAGACCACTGTCAACAAACAATAACGATGTTACTATGGGGACATACTGTATAGATAGGAGAGGAGGAGAGGAACAGCACTATGAGGACATACTGTAGAGATAAGAGAGGAGGAACACTATGAGGATATACTGTAGAGATATGAGAGGAGGAGCACTATCAGGATGTAATGTATAGATAGGAGAGGAGGAGCACTATGAGGACATACTGTAGAGATAGGAGAGGAGGAGCACTATGAGGACATACTTTAGAGATAGGAGAGGACGAGCACTATGGGGACATACTGTATAGATAGGAGAGGAGGAGAGGAACAGCACTATGAGGACATACTGTAGAGATAGGAGAGGAGGAACACTATGAGGATATACTGTAGAGATAAGAGAGGAGGAGCACTATGAGGACATACTGTATAGATAGGAGAGGAGGAGCACTGTGTGGATATACTATAGAGATAGGAGAGGAGGAGCACTATGAGGACATACTGTAGAGATAGGAGAGGAGGAGCACTATGAGGACATACTGTATAGATAGGAGAGGAGGAGCACTGTGTGGATATACTATAGAGATAGGAGAGGAGGAGCACTATGATAGCATACAGTAGAGGTAGGAGAGGAGGAGCACTATGAGGACATACTGTAGAGATAGGAGAGGAGGAGCACTATGAGGATATACTGTAGAGATAGGAGAGGAGGAGCACTATGAGGACATACTGTAGAGATAGGAGAGGAGGAGCACTATGAGGACATACTGTAGAGATAGGAGAGGAGGAGCACTATGAGGACATACTGTAGAGCTTTAGAGATGGGAGAGCTGTTTGCCATGAAAAGGCCTGCATTGTGAAACACACCTCTGTATCATGTTTTACAGCCTGGGGGCAGATATTTTACCCTGCGCAGCAGGCAGTTTCATGTTCACCTCTCTCTGTCTGTCTGGAAGCACCTCTCTGGTTGGCTGGGAGCTGGAGCAGCTATGAAAGGGTGTGTTCTGTGTTGTGAAATCTTGCAAAAAAAGTATAGCATTGACCAGACGTGCAAGATTGCAGTTTTACAAAACACCCCAAATGTATTGTAGGTTACAAGTGGACGTGTAAGAAGTCAGGAGAAACTTGGTGGTCCTGGGTGACAGGGTTTGTGTGTGTGTGTGTGTGTGTGTGCGTGTGTGTGTGTGTGTGGGTGCAGGGGAGCCTCCCTCTTCTGGGCTTTGTTAGGGCTTGTCAGAGCACATTCCACCACTCAGCTGGTCTGCCCTGTGTTCCCTGACGGCTGCATTCCTGGGGGGGGGGGGTCCTTGAGCCCACGCACCTATACACACTTGGACACACACACACAAACACACACAATTGATGCTGATTACATTAGAATCATGCCGCCTTGCAGAATTTGATGAAGTAGATACTGTGCTGTGTTTATGATCTGCTGTCATACATACAGTATCTCTCTGATGATGGACCACCAGGACATTCCTCTCTCCTCCTCCTCCTCTTTCTCCCCTTCTCTCGCTCCTCCTCCTCTCCTCCTCTCTCCTTCTCTTTCTCCCCTTCTCTCGCTCCTCCTCCTCTCCTCCTCTCTGAGAGAGATACGTATCCTCCTCTCAGGCTCACTGATACATTCAGACACAATTAGGCATTTGTTTCTCATTAATTGCATGAAGAATATCTGAAATATGCTATTTCATTAAAGAAACCTGTGAGAAACTATTTTCCAAGGAATTCCTTTTGAAATGTAGTCTGTTTGGTTTCCTCATACTGGACTGTTGAACTGTATCAGGCCCTCTATGTTGTATAAGGAAAATATACACACACACATACGTGCACACCCATACGTGCACACCCTTAGTAGACGACTACACTATAAAACATTGGTCTCTGCTTCTCTCTGACTGTCTGAGTGACCTGTTTCCAGTCAACTGTGAAATAGGAAGAAGCAGAGCTTCAGTCAGCCTTTCCCCTTCACATAGTTTGACAAGCCTCCAACAACAGCTCTCACCACACAGACAGACTCACTGACACACAGACACACATATACAGACACAGACAGACAGACAGACAGACAGACAGACAGACAGACAGACAGACAGACAGACAGACAGACAGACAGACAGACAGACAGACAGACAGACAGACAGACAGACAGACAGACAGACAGACAGACAGACAGACAGACAGACAGACAGACAGACTCATTGACATCCAGGCACTTTGCATCAAAGCTCTCTCTGAACCAGAATCAAACCTGAAGCAATATTCAGTGACTGGAGGCTATGTATGGAGCCTTTACAGTCTACCCTGCAGTGACTGTAGTCTATGTATGGAGCCTTGGTGACAGTGAGCCGTGGTGACAGTGAGCATGTACCAGTCATCTGGTCCTGTTCCTGTCTTACTGCTGGACTGTGTCTGCTGCTTCAATGCTTGTCACAATGTCATTACAGAAACACATTCCCATAGGCCACAAGTAACACTATTATAGAGGGGCATTGGAATGGAGGTTTATATGAGAAAAGCTCGGTCTGAGACATGGCTGTAGATCCCTACATATAGGGGAACATTGGGGTCTCCAGCTATGTCTCAGGGTTAGAGAAATACCTGCACACTGTTTCAATGCTACCAAACTTCTTCTACCACATCAAACTCTTCTACCACATCAGTCTTCATCAGGCCTGCTGAGTCCCTCTAATGGAGGTTACCCACTCAGAGGATACAATGGGAACGTATGAGTGATAAAGGCTAAAGCAACCGGCTGTAGAGTGAAGTCGGGGGGAGGTGCATCGTAACAGCTGAAAGTAGGACAGTAATGTGGTTTTCCAACCGCAAGGCTCAGATCAACGTGGCAGGGTGCCCAGATCAACAAAAGTGTTTCTTTATAATGTCGAAATCAACATGTCTCTAACCCCGATATATCACACAATAAAATATTATGTGTACATTGTACACTTTAAGATAGATAGATAGATAGCTAGGTACTTTATTTCATTGTCAAGCAGCTACAACAAAACACAGGGCAGGTGCAAAATGCCACAACGAAAGTACACAAAAGACAGATACACGGTACATGATACATAGAGCGGCAGTATGAAAAAGTATAGAAATACAAGATATCTGGAGTGCAAAAAAATAAAAGCTATAAAAAAGACATAGCATAGTATGAGTGGTTGGCTGAATATGTACACTATACATTGGTGGACGTTGGATGGTTAACTATACTATACAGGTCGATGGCAGAGAAATACTTCAGTAGCTAAAAATGTGTGTGATATGCGAGGGTAATAATAGTTTACTTAATAGACAGACTGGGTAAATGAACAGGTAAGTGAAAATTTTGCATGGTTAAATTAGCTGTACAGTTAAGTATACAGTTATATTTACAGATAGGTGAATACTTGCATGGTTACACAAACTGTACAGGTAAATGACAGGAAGAGATACTTTAATAGCTAAATGTGTGTATGATATCATTTGGGGTAATAATAGTAATTCCCTTAAAATACAGTCCTTAGTGCGCAGGGTTTAATTACAGACAACTGCACGTATTGCACATTCGATATACTAAAAGCAATGAGAAAAGGTGCAATTGACAGGATACTAATATGCATTCCTGAGTGAATGCCTACGTAAGTTAGGTCCAAGAATTACTAGCAATATTGCACGTGATATGATATAACAACTGTACATGAGTATGTATATACAGACCTGTATGAATAAATAGGTCCTGAGTGAATGAGTGCTGACGGACCAGAGTTACTCACGGATGGATGCATAATTGTTAAACTAGGTCCTAGCACCCCAACAGTTCCAGATCTATGTTGCCGACGGCACGGCACCCCGGTGAGGCATTATATAGTCTAATAGCCGCTGGCAGGAAGGACCTCCTGTAGCGCTCTCTGGCACACCGTGGTGGGATCAGTCTGTGACTGAAAGTGCTCCTCTGCGTCATAACCATAGCGTGCAGAGGGTGGGTGACGTTGTCCATGATGGCCAGCAGTTTGGCCAGGATCCGTCTCTCCGCCACCTCCTCTAGAGTGTCAAGGCTCATCCCCAGGACAGAGCTAGCCTTCCTGATCAGCTTATTTACCCGAGAAGCATCACACCAGCACACCACTGGGGAGCACACCACAGACTGGTAGAAGGTATGCAGTAGTTTACTGCACACGTTGAAGGACCTGAGCCTCCTCAGAAAGTAGAGTCGGCTCTGGCCCTTTTTGTACAGGGCCCCGGTGTTACCAGCCCATTCCAGCCTGTTGTCCATATGGACTCCCAGGAACTTGTATGACCCAACCATTTCCACATCCATCCCCTGTATAGGGACTGCAGTCAGTTGTGCCTTGGTTCTCCTGAAGTCCACCACCATCTCCTTTGTTTTGCTGATGTTGAGCTGAAGGTGGTTCTGCTCACACCACAACACAAAGTCACTGATTGTGCTCCTGTACTCCTCCTCCTGCCCACCCCTGATGCACCCTACAATAGCAGAGTCATCCGAGAACTTCTGTAGGTGGCATGTTTCAGAGTTATATCTGAAGTCTGAGGTGTAGAGGGTGAACAGGAAGGGGGACAGGACCGTTCCCTGGGGGGCCCCTGTGTTGCTAACTGCCCGTTCTGACACACAGCGCTGTAGTCGCACAAATTGTGGCCTACCGGTCAGGTAGTCCGTGACCCAGGAGACTAAGGGTGCTTCCACTTTCATCCTCCTCATCTTCTCACCCAGTAGCAGGGGCTGAATGGTATTGAAAGCACTGGAGAAGTCAAAAAACATAACCCTCACAGTGCAACCTGCGTTGTCCAGATGAGAGTAGGCCCTCTGCAGAAGGTAGATGATTGCATCATCCACCCCGATGTTGCGCTGGTATGCAAACTGCAGGGGGTCCATTGATGTACACACCAGGGGTCTGAGTTGAGCGAGGACTAACCTTTCCAGGGTCTTCATGACGTGGGATGTTAGCGCTACAGGTCTGAAGTCATTCAGGACAGTGGGGTGTGCCTTCTTGGGCACTGGAACGAGGCAGGATGTTTTCCACAGCACAGGGACCCTTTCTAGGCTCAGCCTAAGGTTGAAAAGACGCTGGAGTATTCCACACAGTTGGTCAGCACAGACCCTAAGCACCCTTGGGCTGATGCCATCAGGGCCCGCCGTTTTCCACTGATGTAGTCTCTCCAGCTCTCTCTTCACTTGGTTGGTGGTGAAAGCCAGCCCAGGTGGGGAGGTGGGGGGAAGGGGGGTGTTGAGGATCAGTCCAGGGGGAGCAGGGGCGGAGGTGGGGTCACTGATTGTCTCAGCAGAGGTGTTGTGAGCAAAGTGGGGGTGGGACAGCCGTGAGGGTGTGTGGTCTGGGGAGCTGGAGGGGAGGTGGACAGGGCCAGTATCAAACCTGTTAAAAAATTGGTTCAGCTCATTGGCTCTGTCCTGGGTCCCCTCCGTCTGCCCACTGTTTGACTTTTTGAAGCCAATTAATTAGTGAGAGAGAGCCTCAAATATAACATTCTATATCCAGGGTATACCTGAATCGCGGCAAAGTTGGTTCCTGCAGTCGAAACTTCGTAATTTTTGTAAAGTTCATGTAGTCGACATGTAAGTGCAAGTCGGACAATTTTTATCCCCATAATGCAACACACTTTGAAAGGCGGTAACCAACAATGATCACTTGCTTGACAAAACAGATCTGCTCAAACCCGCCCAATGTCTCACAGTCACTATATACCTCCATACAATGTCTGACAGTCACTATATACCTCCATACAATGTCTCACAGTCACTATATACCTCCATACAATGCCTCACAGTCACTATATACCTCCATACAATGCCTCACAGTCACTATATAGCTCCATACAATGTCTGACAGTCACTATATACCTCCATACAATGTCTCACAGCCACTATATACCTCCATACAATGCCTCACAGTCACTATATACCTCCATACAATGTCTCACAGTCACTATATACCTCCATACAATGCCTCACAGTCACTATATACCTCCATACAAAGTCTCACAGTCACTGTATACCTCCATACAATGTCTGACAGTCACTATATACCTCCATACAATGTCTCACAGACACTATATACCTCCATACAATGTCTGATAATCACTATATACCTCCATACAATGTCTGACAGTCACTATATACCTCTATACAATGTCTCACAGCCACTATATACCTCCATACAATGTCTGATAATCACTACATACCTCCATACAATGTCTCACAGTCACTACATACCTCCATACAATGCCTCACAGTCACTATATACCTCCATACAATGTCTCACAGTCACTATATACCTCCATACAAGGGTCATACACACCCAGCTCATATATGTCCCAAACACAGAAATAAGAATGAAGTGTATTGGAATGGAGAGAGAAATAATGAGACCAATGTCTGTAGTATTTATAGATCATGATTACCAGTCTGCCATAGAGCTGTTGATGCAATCCCCACCAGTAGGGAGCCATATAACTAATGGTCTGCGTTCCATAGAGCTCTGGACAAACGTAGTGCACTGCATAAGGTACAGGGTGCGATTTGGGACACATCCCATGTCTCTTATGGTTCTGGGTTTTACGAGCACAGCACACTACAGAGGCTAGAGACCCATGTGAAAAGGAAAGTGTTGACTAGCTTTCATCAGAGGTCAGGCTGGATTGGCCTCAACGATGACGAGTCAACAACCTGAACAACTACTGGAATAACTGACTGAGGAGTATTTGGCTCTGGAACTACTGGAATAACTGACTGAGGAGTATCTGTCTCTGGAACTACTGGAATAACTGACTGAGGAGTATCTGTCTCTGGAACTACTGGAATAACTGACTGAGGAGTATCTGTCTCTGGAACTACTGGAATAACTGACTGAGGAGTATCTGTCTCTGGAACTACTGGAATAACTGACTGAGGAGTATCTGTCTCTGGAACTACTGGAATAACTGACTAAGGAGTATCTGTCTCTGGAACTACTGGAATAACTGACTGAGGAGTATCTGGTTCTGGAACTACTGGAATAACTGACTAAGGAGTATCTGTCTCTGGAACTACTGGAATAACTGACTGAGGAGTATCTGGTTCTGGAACTACTGGAATAACTAAGTGAGGAGTATCTGTCTCTGGAACTACTGGAATAACTGACTGAGGAGTATCTGGTTCTGGAACTACTGGAATAACTGACTGAGGAGTATCTGGTTCTGGAACTACTGGAATAACTGACTGAGGAGTATCTGGCTCTGGAACTACTGGAATAACTGACTGAGGAGAATCTGGTTCTGGAACTACTGGAATAACTGACTAAGGAGTATCTGGTTCTGTGTGTTATCTATACCACCTCGCTCTCGCTCGCTCTCTCTCTCTCTCTCCTGCTCTCGCTCTCTCTCTCTGTCAGAAATGCCACTGTTTCAACACCACTCAATTAAATTCAATTAAAATCAAAGGGCTTTATTGGCATGGGAAACATATGTTTACATTGCCAAAGCGAGTGAAATAGATAATTTAAAAAAGTGAAATAAATAATCAGAAATTAACAGTAAACATTACACTCAAAAAAGATTCAAAGGATGTAAACATTTCAAATGTCAAATTATGTCGATGTTATAATGATGCACAAATAGTTAAAGTACAAAAGGGAAAATAAATAAACATAAATATGGGTTGTATTTACAATGGTGTTTGTTCTTCACTGGTTGCCCTTTTATTGTGGCAACAGGTCACACATCTTGCAGCTGTGATGGAACACTGTGGTATTTCACCCAGTAGATATGGGAGTTTATCAAAATTGGACTTGTTTTCTAATTCTTTGTAGATCTGTGTAATCTGAGGGAAATATGTGTCTCTAAGTGCAAGTCGGACAATGTTTATCCCCATAATGCAACACACTTTGAAAGGCGGTAACCAACAATGGTCACTTGCTTGACAAAACAGATCTGCTCAATGTCTGACAGTCACTATATACCTCCATACAATGTCTCACAGTCACTATATACCTCCATACAATGCCTCACAGTCACTATATACCTCTATACAATGCCTCACAGTCACTATATACCTCCATACAATGCCTCACAGTCACTATATACCTCCATACAATGCCTCACAGTCACTATATACCTGGACTTGTTTTCTAATTCTTTGTGGATCTGTGTAATCTGAGGGAAATATGTGTTAGGAAGTCCATGTCAGTTTCCACCTCAGTCTTCTTTTGGCAGCCAGTTCTGCCTACGGCGGCCTTTCTCAATAGCAAGGCTATGCTCACTGTCTGTACATAGTCAAAGCTTTCCTTCATTTTGTGTCAGTCACAGTGGTCATGTATTCTGGCACTCTGTGTACTCTCTGTTTAGGGTCAAATAGCATTCCAGTTTGCTCTGTTTTTTGGTTAATTCTTTCCAATGTGTCAAGAAATTATCTTTTTGTTTTCTCAAGTTTTCTCAGAACTGCCAGTAGGGTCACTGAGCATATTAGGAACACTGAGGGAATGCTGAAGGAATTGTGACCTCATCTCTGTGAGATGGTCATCGCATTGCCCACAGGTTTTTTTCCCCGCAGTGAATGATGAGCAGATAGATGTCTGGAAATAAGAATGTATTTACTATGACTGAGATATGTGGTTGTCTCACCTAGCTATCTGAAGAGGAACTCACTAACTGTAATATGTGGTTGTCTCACCTAGCTATCTGAAGAGGAACGCACTAACTGTAATATGTGGTTGTCTCACCTAGCTATCTGAAGAGGAACGCACTAACTGTAATATGTGGTTGTCTCACCTAGCTATCTGAAGAGGAACGCACTAACTGTAATATGTGGTTGTCTCACCTAGCTATCTGAAGAGGAACGCACTAACTGTAATATGTGGTTGTCTCACCTAGCTATCTGAAGAGGAACGCACTAACTGTAATATGTGGTTGTCTCACCTAGCTATCTGAAGAGGAACGCACTAACTGTAATATGTGGTTGTCTCACCTAGCTATCTGAAGAGGAACGCACTAACTGTAATATGTGGTTGTCTCACCTAGCTATCTGAAGAGGAACGCACTAACTGTAATATGTGGTTGTCTCACCTAGCTATCTGAAGAGGAACTCACTAACTGTAATATGTGGTTGTCTCACCTAGCTATCTGAAGAGGAACTCACTAACTGTAATATGTGGTTGTCTCACCTAGCTATCTGAAGAGGAACTCACTAACTGTAATATGTGGTTGTCTCACCTAGCTATCTGAAGAGGAACGCACTAACTGTAATATGTGGTTGTCTCACCTAGCTATCTGAAGAGGAACTCACTAACTGTAATATGTGGTTGTCTCACCTAGCTATCTTAAGATGAACACACTAACTGTAAGTGGCTCTGGATAAGCGCGTCTGCTAAATGACTCAAGTGTAATAGCCCACTGTCAATGTGCAAATTACAAATAACGGATGCCTTATTCCCAATATAGTGCACTACCTCAGACCAGAGCCGCGTAGGGATCTCTGGTCAAAAGTAGTGCACTATGAAGGGAATAGGGTTTTGAGACAGAGCCAGTGTGATTAAAATGTTTACAAGTATCATAAAATGAGGAAAGAGTATCAGACGGGTGAGAAGAACACAGCGGCACAGAAGAAGCAAGGTTCCTTTTCCTTTAAAAGCTGAGAACTGAGCTGCTTCTATCCTGCTCTCTGAATTCAAATAGCCACTCATTGGACATGAGGGGACCTATGCGTTCCACCAGGCTTCGGCCTGCCTGTGTGTGTCTCTAAGGCAGGCTAGCTGGCTCCTTTACAGCTTGTCTCCTCTGTGTCCCCCCCCCCCAGACTAGCCTGAATGGGGGTTTTGTTGCCATTGATGTAGCCTGAGGAAAAATAGTAGGGCAGGTTCCCTTTGGAGGCAGCCCTGACCATGGTGCTACTTGAGTGTTTCTTGGATGTCAGGGCGAACTGCTACTGAGAGGAATAATCATGAATAAGCCTCTATTTAGCTATTTAGTCTGGTGATGATTCTATTCAGAATACAAATCCACCATGATTCCTGTGTGACGAACACTGCAGGAAGAAACTCTCCCTGTGAGTTTGTAGGCTACTGAACGGCCTTTGTATGTATTATAAAATATCCATATAAGAATAAAACAAGAAGAGTATTTACGCAAATACAAATACAACATTTCCACAACAAGAACAACACAGCGTCCATTACGAAAACGCATGTAGGACGGTCAGTCGGTCTTCGCTTGGTTTTGAGGCAGTTGTCTTGTTTTAGCAGTAGCAGCGGGCCAGTCTGACGACGAATACGATGTGGTGAAAATGTGTCATGTGAGACAGTGAGAATTAGAATGTTTCTAATCTAAAGTCATGTTGTAAACATTTCTGAACTAGACATGAGACAAATCCTATGAGAGCTCTAACTATGAGTTGTTGGGAGAAATGTGCAGCTCACAAATGGTTTAATGCGATTGTTAGGCCTATTCTAGTTGTATTGTGGTGTGCTGTTATGAATTTAGATGAGTATAACTCTGAGGAGCACAGTCATTACAGCAATATGATTAAAAAAAATCATGTTAGATGGAAGTGCACACACACACTCACACACGCATACACACACATGTAATAATACAGAACATGTCTGACCTCAGAGCAAGTAATCATGTGGAGTCAGTAAATCCCTCACTGGGTAAGATTACGTAAAGATGCAGATCGGTAAAAAGATACGTAAGATTACGTAAAGATGCAGATCGGTAAAAAGATACGTAGATGCAGATCGGTAAAAAGATTCGTAAGATTACGTAAAGATGCAGATCGGTCAAAAGATGCGTAAAATGAAGTAAAGATGCAGATCGGTAAAAAGAAAACAATAAATAAGGCTAAATTAATCTTTATGGAAATTGTGATTTTCAGAAGAAAAGTCAAATAAATCAACAGAATTACTTTACAGGCGGTCAGTCAGTGGTGGCTAGCTCATAATGCCTTGTCATGCAAACACAACTACCAAATTTACAGTAATTCAAAGGGGAAGTTGGGGAAGTTACGATTGACCTCAAATTAGGATATCCCCTGAGTTTACCCCACAGCGCCCGTTACAATGGGAGGAGGGAGGACCCAGTGAAGCCTCCCAGAGGGGTCTGTCTGTGACATGAAAGTGACCGGTTGAGGGGGAAGACTTTGAAGTAGCTTGTCGAGGAGATCTGTAAACAAACAGGAACTAGACCCAGGCTGTTTTTCATTCCGCTGCGAGTAAGGGTGGTTCAGGGGTGAGTAAGGGTGGTTCAGGGGTGTGTGATGCCACCCTCCTTCACATGCTATCTTTTTGACACCCTATCATACAGTACATTAATCAAATCAAATCAAATCAAATCGTATTTGCCACATGCGCCGAATACAACAGGTGTAGACCTTACAGTAAAATGCTTACTTACAAGCCCTTGA
Organism: Thymallus thymallus; assembly: GCA_023634145.1. Lineage (NCBI taxonomy): Eukaryota > Metazoa > Chordata > Actinopteri > Salmoniformes > Salmonidae > Thymallus > Thymallus thymallus. The sequence continues at coordinate 22,550,184 of CM042420.1, forward strand.
CAAACAATGCAGTTCAAGAAAGAGCTAACAAAAAAGTGACGTGAATGTGAGAGACAGAGTGGTGTTTGTGAGAGCGAGGGAATGCCCTGACTGGCATTTCATTTCTTAACCTCTACAGTTCAAGAATGCTGCCTGGCACTTTGGATGCCTGTGGATTGAGATCACAGAGGAAGACACAGCTAGACACAAAATAGACGGCTGAGGACACAGACCCATGTCCATGGTCCATGCCCAGTTGAATATTATTAGGCAACTGTATAATTTTAACAACAGGAAACATTGCCTTTCTCAATGTAATCATTTCACAATAACGGGGAGAACTCCATGCATCAATCCATTGTAACCATTGCATTACAGTAAAACCTAAGAAGGAAGTGCTAAATAGAATTGAACCAATGAGAGAGAAGAACAGGAGACATAGTGATTGACGGGAGCGTCTCCCACTTAAAGGATTCACCTTTTGGATTGACGTAACATATTCACCAATAATATACTAATTCATTGAAGCTACGGACCAATTACAGTGAGCTATTTTGTGAAATGGGCGTTAATGTTTTCAAGTGGCTTTTGGGCGACCGCAGTCAGTCCGTGTACTCTTCTAACTGACTTGTGAATGTGGCAGGGGCGAGTCTGGGAGGGGTGAACCGGTGTTTGGATTTTTATATCCAAGTAACCATAGCTAGTTTAGTCATAGCTTGTGATATATATTTAGAAACAACAACAAATAAATCACGACTTTTGTTTGGATTATTATTGTCTAACTTGAAGAGAATATGAAAAAGAGCATGGGGCTGTAGGGGATGTTGAAATTATTATCTGCGAGGATTCATAGCCCAAGCTATTTATTTTTCTTCGTTTTCCCCACTTTGGATTTATTTTACATACCGTGGAAAAGCCGCCGGACAACGGGCCAAGAGGATGGACCAGGCGCATATCCTGAGAAAGTTCATCCAAGGGGTCTGTACTATGCTAGAAGGGGACCAGAAAGGAGAGGATAACTTCGGCAGTGACTTTATGGTGAGACCAGACAGACATCCTTCCCTTCTCCCTCTCCTTCCATCCCTCTCTCTCTCTCTCTCTCGAACACACACACACGGGCAGTTCTAACCTGTTTCTCAAAAAAAGATATGTGTTGCGTCGACTGTTAAGCTTCAACACAATGGATAAGTGAGGTTTTTTTTTTCCAGTCGGCGGAGCGGCTCTGTCTGCGTTTGCTTTTTGTTCCTCGAGATGCTTCCCTTCCCCGGGAGAATACTCCCTGCTAGGCGGCTTGCTGTGCAAACCCTAGAGGCGGGGGTACACATTAATCGTGCAATCCCCTCGTACAAATCTCCAGGCTTGTAACGTAACGCGGCCTAGTATTGTCCCCCATAAGAAATGTGCCGTTTTGTTTCTATTCTAATCTGAAAAATGGAGTTTTTTTCGGTAACAGTACTTTTAATGGTAGACAGTTGAACAATATAGGCGTCCCAAACCAGCCACGGCGGTGTAGCAGTCGATGCGCTATTTACGTTAGCAAGAGCTAGCTGGTTGGTTGGTTAGTTAGTTAGCTTGTCAAGCTTGCATTTCGTACCACCGTAGCCTAAAGTCTTTATGAACATGCTAGCTCGCTGCATGGTTGAATATTGACAGTTTGATTGGCAGACATCGATTAACTCAAGACCAGAAAGCTTTATTGTCAACTTCCCACCACTGACAGTAGACTTAACTAGCTAGCATCTCATCGGATGAGCCGAGTTGGCAATCGTGCTTCTCATCTTATTAATAGCAGACAGCTTTTTGCTTGATCGATTGCTACATTCAATGGAAGTACAACATCGTATGATCACTAGACTACCTTATTTATCCGAAATACAAACTGGGATGCGAGCATACCAGACATTGCTAACTGGGTGGCTAGCTGGCTAACTTTTCTCCAGTCCCACTCCCTAGCTACTTCTTTGTCCATCACATCCGATTTGGTGTTTCTCAATATAGTGCTATTGCATTTACCAGATCATATTCCTGATATTACATAGCTGACATGCTCAATCTGTATTAGTATCAATTATCTGCGAGGATTTTGCGTTAAACAGAAAACGGGTTGGTATGTGGTGGTGATCTGTCTGGCCTGCCCCAGCCAGTCAGCCAGCTATGTCGGTGGGGTCTGAAATAGGGAGTTTACGGATGTTGCGCAAGAACCAGGGACAGTGGTGTTGGAGTCCCTGAGTGCGAAATTAAGATTGTGAAAGGAAGTGCTTTATAGCAGGTTTTCCAAACTCTGGCCTGGGGCCCCCCTCTGGGTACACGTTTAGTTTTTTGCCCTACCACTACACAGCTGATTCAAATTATCAAAGCTTGATGTGGTTATTTAAATAAATACACATGACATGCCTACTACTGCATTTAACTTTCACTAGCCTCTCAAAAAGTTGGTTTTAACAGACACTAGCACACACTGGAAAGCATGGTTGTCTGGCTGTGGCCGCTACAGTACAATGTTGCTTTGTGAGACTCATGTTCAATATCAGTCCGCATGGATTGATCCTAGCAATCACTAAGAAGAATGTAGGCTAGGAGGGCTAGATTTTTATTTTTTATTTCACCTTTATTTAACCAGGTAGGTCAGTTGAGAACAAGTTCTCATTTGCAACTGCGACCTGGCCAAGACAAAGCAAAGCAGTGCGACAAATAACAACACAGAGTTACACATTAAACAAACAGTCAAAAAACACAATAGAAAATCTATAAACAGAGTGCAAAATGTAGTGCAAAAATGCAGTAAGGTTGGGAGGTAGGACAATAAATAGACTATAGAGTAGAAATAAATTACAGAATTATCATCATTAACACAGGAATGAAGGATGTGCAAATTATGGATTATTGGATTTAATTTTGGATTGGAGATGGTTGATGTGAGTCTGGAAGTTGAGTTTATAGTCTAACCAGATGCCTAGGTATTTGTAGGTGTCCACGTATTCTAATTCGGATCCGTCGAGAGTAGTGATGATAGTCCGGTGGGCGGGTGCTGGCATTGTTCGATAGAAAAGCATGCACTTAGTTTTACTAGCGTTTAAGAGCAGTTGTAGGCCACGGAAGGAGTGTTGTATGGCATTGAAGCTTGATTGAAGGTTAGTAAACACAGTATCCAAAGAGGGATACTTAGGTTAGATAGGGTCTAACTGAGACCCTTTTAGGATGTAGTGCTAGCCTGGGGTATGTGAATGTAGCTCAGCCTGGACTATATCTTCTGGGCAGTAAAAATGAACCTGAGTGAGCTCTGTCTGTCACAGCCAGGGTGCAGGAAGACAGGAGAGGGCCTGGGTTGTCGTTCATGTAAAGATGACATCCAGTGCTGGAGCTGTTCTTCATCACAACATGAGGCAATTTTTGTGTTTAATTTGCGTTATCTGATCTGACAACCTTGACACCATTGCCAACAGAGAGTGGTATGGATATGGAAGGGAGATTTGAAAAAAATAATGATATATATATATTATTTTTATTTCACCTTTTATTTAACCAGGTAGGTCAGTTGAGAACAAGTTCTCATTTACAACTGCGACCTGGCCAAGACAAAGCAAAGCAGTGCGACAAAAAACAACAGTTACACATGGGAAATAAACAAACATACAGTCAATAACACAATAGAAAATCTATATACAGAGTGCAAATGTAGTGCAAAATGCAGTAAGGTTAGGAAGGTAGGACAATAAATAGGCCATAGTGGTGAAATAAATTACAGATTAGCCTTAACACTGGAATGATGGATGTGCAAATGATGATGTGCAAATAGAGATACTGGAGTGCGAAATTAGCGAAAATAATAAAATAAATATGGGGATGAGGTAGTAGGCTGGGCTATTTACAGAAGGGCTATATACAGGTGCAGTGATCGATAAGCAGCTTTGACAGCTGATGCTTAAAGTTAGTGAGGTAGATACGAACCTCAAGCTTCAAGGAGTTTTGCAATTCGTTCCAGTCATTGGCAGCAGAGAACTGGAAGGAATGGCGGCCAAAAGAGGTGTTGAAATACTGGCTTTGGCATTATGATGGACAGATGGTTAAGATCAGGCCTCCCCATATATTATTCAAACCCAGACCAGACCCGTATGACGAGAGACCAAGGCCCATTGATGTGGTCTTGACACCGAGATTCCATACGACTGAGTCTCTGCCAGAGAGACACTCAAGAACATCTGCCTGCCTGCCTGCCTGCCTACCTACCTACCTACCTACCTACCTACCTACCTACCTCCCTCCCTCCCTCCCTCCCTCCCTCCCTCCCTCCCTCCCTCCCTCCCTACCTACCTCCCTCCCTCCCTCCCTCCCTCTGCTGCAGTGATCAGGAGACAAGAGTTCCCTGACATCTACTGCAGGGAATTCAATAGTGAGGTGGGCCACACCCAGTCTGGATAGAGGGGGTTAAATCTCCTACTGTCTACCTACATTAGTACTACCATTAAACCAGTGTAGAGCTAGACAATAGGCTAAACCAACTAATAAAGCCGTGTCTGTCTGCCAGTACCACCCTCACTACCATTAAACCAGCGTAGAGCTAGACAAGAGGCTAAACCAACTAATAAAGCCCTATCTCGAAGGTCTATGTGGGAAATGAATCACTATGTTCCTAGCCCTGTGGAATATGTATATACTAAATTTTAAAGGGAAATGTCATGCTGAGCGCTAGGCATGTTAGGCTTGGGAAGGCAGGCCCATTTTCAGTGGATTAGTTACAGGGAGCAGGCTAATGCTGCTCTTGTTAATCTGAGTAGATTTGTTTTTCTGTGTGTTTGTGTACACTAAAATGCCGGCAGATGGATTGAGCTTTATTTTGGAGGAACTGAAAAACAGGCTGCAGTTGAGCAACTACAGAGGCTGGCATCTGTGAGAAGTAGGCTAGCTATCTACTGTGTGTAGTGTGTGTGTGTGAGAGAGATTGCTTTCCGGTGACTCCAGCACTCGGCACATGATTTAGGAGGCTCTTGCACACTACCCCACATATTAGTCAAGCTCCTATCATCCTTTATCACACTACAGAGCTGAGCAGGGAGGAAGCCCCCCTCTGTTACAAGCCGGTATAGAGACCCACATTTCCCCTGTGTAGAGACCCATATCCCCCTCCTTCCTCTCTCTGTATTACTGCTCTCCTCCATGTCTGCATCCTAAGTAAGCGCCCAGTGACTATGGTTATAGGAATCTGGCTAGTTAGCATAGCGATGTGCTACAGCTTGCTGTCTTTGATGTGCTCCTGGGTAATCAGCTTGTTGAGGCGGAGAAGACAGGGGAGGAGATCTGCTATCCGAACACACACATGTACACACTAGGGGTGTAACAGTTCACCAAACCCACGGTTTGGTACGTATTGTGGTTTTGTGGTCATGGTTCGGTTATGGTTACTTACGATACAGCAACAAAATTAAATGCCAACAGTTACTCTAGTTATTTTTTTTGTTTAATTTGCTAAATATGCTAAATTAAAAAGCACCCTATTTGTGTCTCACATCCAGTTTCTGTGATTTTATTTTTATTTGTTATTTAACCTTTATTTTACTAGGCAAGTCAGTTAAGAACAAATTCTTATTTACAATGACGGCCTAGGAACTGTGGGTTAACTGCCTTGTTCAGGGGCAGAACGACAGATTTTTACCTTGTCAGCTCGGGGATTCGATCCAGCAACCTTTCAGTTACGGGCCCAACACTCTAACCACTAGGCTACCTGCCGCCCCGTCATTCACTATGTTCCTGTCGTTGTCTGTTGTGGCGTCATTCACTATGTTCCTGTTGTGGCGTCATTCACTATGTTCCTGTCGTTGTCTGTTGTGAAGTCATTCACTATGTTCCTGTCGTTGTCTGTTGTGGCGTCATTCACTATGTTCCTGCCGTTGTCTGTTGTGGCGTCATTCACTATGTTCCTGCTGTTGTCTGTTGTGAAGTCATTCACTATGTTCCTGCCGTTGTCTGTTGTGGCGTCATTCACTATGTTCCTGCCATTGTCTGTTGTGACAGAGATTGTTATGTTGGGCCTCTCAAGTAGAAGTCTAAAAAGATGCACCCGCTCCGAAATGGACCTGGGGATTTCCAACCCGGACACCTGTCACTGTGCCGCGCTAGTAGCTGTCAGGGTGCCGCGCTAGTAGCTGTCAGGGTGCCGCGCTAGTAGCTGTCAGGGTGCCGCGCTAGTAGCTGTCAGGGTGCCGCGCTAGTAGCTGTCAGGGTGCCGCGCTAGTAGCTGTCAGGGTGCCGCGCTAGTAGCTGTCAGGGTGCCGCGCTAGTAGCTGTCAGGGTGCCGCGCTAGTAGCTGTCAGGGTGCCGCGCTAGTAGCTGTCAGGGTGCCGCGCTAGTAGCTGTCAGGGTGCCGCGCTAGTAGCTGTCAGGGTGCCGCGCTAGTAGCTGTCAGGGTGCCGCGCTAGTAGCTGTCAGGGTGCCGCGCTAGTAGCTGTCAGGGTGCCGCGCTAGTAGCTGTCAGGGTGCCGCGCTAGTAGCTGTCAGGGTGCCGCGCTAGTAGCTGTCAGGGTGCCGCGCTAGTAGCTGTCAGGGTGCCGCGCTAGTAGCTGTCAGGGTGCCGCGCTAGTAGCTGTCAGGGTGCCGCGCTAGTAGCTGTCAGGGTGCCGCGCTAGTAGCTGTCAGGGTGCCGCGCTAGTAGCTGTCAGGGTGCCGCGCTAGTAGCTGTCAGGGTGCCGCGCTAGTAGCTGTCAGGGTGCCGCGCTAGTAGCTGTCAGGGTGCCGCGCTAGTAGCTGTCAGGGGGCCGCGCTAGTAGCTGTCAGGGGGCCGCGCTAGTTTGTTTGATCACCGTTCCACACCTCTAAGGTTAAACAGTGATCAGAGCACTACAGAGTCTCTCTCGTCCCTGTATTATATAGCCTAGGTTTAGTTTAGTATTCTCTCTGTGCGTAGTGTGATCTCTGCCTCCATGTTAGGCGTGCAGTGTAAATACATGAGTGATGACAGGAAGACTGCCCTGTTGGAGGTAAGGCATCACTGCTCAGCCCTGCTGTGCCTCACATACAAATACATGAATATGACCTTCAGAGAATGTGCGTCTGGTGTACGTGTGCCCGCGAGAGAGTAGGTGTGATGATTCTTCTTCTCTAATAGGCACTATTGACTGTGAGATTATAGTATTGATTACATGAACCACAGTCTTTTTTTCTTGAATCATGATTGGAAAATAGTGCGGAGCGATTAACAGATTATTATTTTTGGGGGTGTTATTGAAGTTGAATTCCATTTAGTTTTTTTAGATTTTTGTGGGCCCAACGCGCAAATAATTCACGAGAGAAATCAGAAAAATAAAGTCAAGAACTATGTGGGACGCTGGGCTGAATGGAGTTGTAGTTTTCATTAAGCAAATATTCAACTTAGTTCAGCCCCGTAATGTGGTAATTAACTACAATGACCATAATCCATTGTGCCATTTTTTTTGCTGGCTCAAGAGACGGATCAGAGAGGAGGCAAAGCGAGAGCTTTCACTCTCGCCAAAATCTGTCCAAAAAAGCCCAATGCGTTTCTATGGGCTTATTTTGGACCTGCCTTCCCGCCTTTGGGAAAACGACTACCGTTTGTTAGGGTGGAGACATGAGCATCTCATCATTGTATACAGATCTCTGGACAGAAACCTTTAAGTTGGATACACACAGACCGACTGAGAGGGGATTGTACACAACGACGAGAGGGACAGAGACAGTTGGTGAAGTATATCTTATCTACTTTGAAGAACTAGTACAATTATTTAGTCAGGCAGCTCTGCAGCATTTATTTTTTTCCTTTATTTTACTAGGCAAATTCTTATTTACAATGACGGCCTAGGAACAGTGGGTTAACTGCCTTGTTCAGGGGCAGAACGACAGATTTTTATTTTCATTAATAGATATATTATGAGGTAACTATCTGGTTCTGTTCTCTATATCCAGTAATGTATATCTGATGAGGTAACTGTGTGGTTCTCTTCTCTATAGCCAGTAATAGATATGTGATGAGGTAACTCTGTTCTCTATAGCCAGTAATAGATATGTGATGAGGTAACTCTGTTCTCTATAGCCAGTAATAGATATGTGATGAGGTAACTCTGTTCTCTATAGCCAGTAATAGATATGTGATGAGGTAACTCTGTCCTCTATAGCCAGTAATAGATATGTGATGAGGTAACTCTGTTCTCTATAGCCAGTAATAGATATGTGATGAGGTAACTCTGTTCTCTATAGTCAGTAATAGATATGTGATGAGGTAACTCTGTCCTCTATAGCCAGTAATAGATATGTGATGAGGTAACTCTGTCCTCTATAGCCAGTAATAGATATGTGATGAGGTAACTCTGTTCTCTATAGCCAGTAATATATATGTGATGAGGTAACTCTGTCCTCTATAGCCAGTAATAGATATGTGATGAGGTAACTCTGTTCTCTATAGCCAGTAATAGATATGTGATGAGGTAACTCTGTCCTCTATAGCCAGTAATAGATATGTGATGAGGTAACTCTATGGTTCACTCTGTGGGAGATGCCTTCAAACCTTAACCCTTACCTTAACTAGTCGTAATGCCTAAACTTAACCGTCAAGTTTTTTTCTGTTTTATCAACCTCAACCCTTACCTACACTGAACAAAAATATAAACGCAACTTGTATAGTGTTAGTTTCATGAGCTGAAATAAAAAATCCCAGACATTTTCCATACGCACAACTATTTTTTATTGTTTTAAATGTTTTACCCCCTTTTTTCTCCCCAATTTCATCATATCAAATTGGTAGTTAGTCTTGTCCCATCGCTGCAACTCCTGTACGGACTCGGGATAGGCGAAGGTCGAGAGCCGTGTGTCGTCCGTAACACGACCCCGCCAAGCCGCACTGCTTCTTGACACAATGCACGCTTAACCCGGAAGCCAGCCGCACCAATGTGTAGGAGGAAACACCGTACACCTGGCGACCGCGTCAGCATGCATGCACCCAGCCTAGTGTGCATGCGCGATGGGACATGGACATCCCGGGCCGGCCTAACCCGGACGACGCTGGGCCAATTGTGCGTCGCCTCATGGGTCTCCCAGTCGCGGCCGGCTGCGACACGGATTGGTCTTGAACCAGCATCTATAGCAACGCACCCTGTTAGTGAGCATTTCTCATTTGCCAAGATAATCCATCCACCTGACAGGTGGGGCATATCAAGAAGCTGATTAAACAGCATGATCATTACACAGGTGCACCTTGTGTTGGGGACAATAAAAGGCCACTCTAAAATGTGTAGTTTTGTCACACAACACAATGCCACAGATGTGACTGCAGGAATGTCCACCAGAGCTGTTGCCAGATAATTTAATGTTTATTTCTCTACCATAAGCTGCCTCCAACATTGTTTTAGAGAATTTGGAAGTACGTCCAACAGGCCTCACAACTGCAGACCATGTGTATCCACGCCAGCCCAGGACCTCCACATTCGGCTTCTTCACCTGCGGCATCGTTTGAGTGTGGGTGGTGCTGAGGAGTGTTTCTGTCTAATGAAGCCCTTTTTGTGGGGAAAACTCATTCTGATTGTCCTGGTCTGGCTCCCAAGTGTTTGGGCCCCCAGGCCCAACCTATGGCTGAACCCCTGCCCAGTCATGTGAAATCCATAGTTTAGGCCCTAATTTATTCATTTCAATTGACTGATTACCTTTATGTGAACTGTAACTCAGTAAAATCTTTTAAATTGTTGCATGTTGAGTTTTATTTTTCCCTTCTCCCATAGATGTTGACTACTGAAGTGATACCGTAAGATCTTGTTGTTGGTAGTTGAGCCGACCATGTCAAACACAGTGACTGTATACACTGAGTAAACAAAACATTAGGGTGCACCCCCTTTTGCCTCAATTCATCGGGTCCTGAACTCTACAAGGTGTCGAAAGCGTTCCACAGGGATGCTGGCCCATGTTGACTCCAATGCTTCCCACAGTTGTCAAGTTGGCTAGATGTCCTTTGGGTGGTGGACCATTCTTGATACAAACAGGAAACTGTTGAGTGTGAAAAACCCAGCAGCGTTGCAGTTCTTGACACAAACCTGTGTGCCTGGCACCTACTACCATACCCTGTTCAAAGGCACTTAAATCTTTTGTCTTGCCCATTCACCCTCTGAATGGCACACATACACAATCCATGTCTCAATTGTCTCAAGGCTTAAAAATCCCTTTTAAACCTGTCTCATCCCCTTCATCTACACTTATTGAAGTGGATTTAACAAGTGACATCAATAAGGGATCATAGCTTTCACCTGTTCAGAGTGTCATGGAAAGAGTTCTTAATGTTTTGTACACTCCGTGTATACCGTATATCAATAGGATTGGGGTTTAAAGGTGCTGGTGTGTTGATAAGCAAACCAAAGACGGCACTAACGATAAGTAACCAAATAAATGTGGAACTTCTAAAAGCCTATTTCACACCATAGCCTGCTGAATTTGCAAGATAACTTTTCTTTCATTTGGCACAAATGAACATTTGACACTGACTTGCCAGAGTTTGACTTGCCACGTACGACATGCACACACAGTTACAAGCCTGCTAGAGTTAGCAGCAGGGAGACGAGCAATGCGATGTAGGATACCCCTCTTGAAACAGGTGTTTATCTGCTGAAATGTGTGCTGATGTCCGGCTATTAAAAGGAACAGGTGGCTAGTTGAGACCGCTTTTATTTGAGACTGCGTTTAATTCAAGTTTTACGGTATTTTCTGCTGTGCAAGTGATTAGACTTCAGTGTGTGTGTGTGTGTGTGTTTGTGTCACAGTGTGTCGTTGGAAGCTTTAGTGGGATCAGAGCTGACCCATAAAGTTAGAACATTCCCAGAGCCTGTTGGAGCCCCACAGATTATAATCCACAGGAAATGATGCTGTAATACCTCCGCCGTCTGTGTAACCACTTGTCCCTTGCTTGCCTCAGTGTGTGTCCTCATGATCGGAGAGAGGGAGAGGGAGAGGGAGAGGGGGAGAGAGATATTTGTTGACCCAGCCTCAGGACAGAGACTCATAAAAGAGTACCGTATCTATTTGACAATACCACACAGACACAAGATGGAATGAAGGAGGGGATAGACCAGGCCATTAGGTACTGGCTATGTGACCTCCAGCACCCTCATCCTCTTCTCTTCCTCAGAATGTCAGCACTGCTTTGATGTCTGGGTCTCAGTGTGTCATCTCATGATTTAATTAATTTTGTATAAAACACAATAGCACACACACTCGTGCTGTAAGTGTATGTGTTTATTGCCTGGGGCTTTGTCTGTCAGGTCCAGGAGAGTCTAGGGCTGGCCACTCTGCTGCCTCTTCTCCTCCTCTCCTCTGTCTCTTTCCATCATATACTGACTGAGTGGATATTTAGCTCTGTTATATTCTACTGTATAAACCTGACTGTGTCTGAGTGCTTTTAGGTTGGCACTGCAGTCAAGTCAGGCTATAGGGAGAGAAAAAAGAGAGGGAGGGAGGGAGAGAGAGAAAAAGTATCCTCTGTCTGTCTGTCTGTCTGTCTGACCTCCTGTCTCTCTGTGTCTCTGTCTCTGTCTCTCTGTGTCTCTGTCTGTCTCTGTGTCTCTGTCTCTATAACAAGGCCTGTAGTTGTGGTGTCTCTGTCTCTGTGTGTCTCTCTCTGTCTGTGTGTCTTTGTCTCTATAACAAGGCCTGTAGTTGTGGTGTCTCTGTCTCTGTGTGTCTCTCTCTGTCTGTGTGTCTCTGTCTCTATAACAAGGCCTGTAGTTGTGGTGTCTCTGTGTGTCTCTCTCTGTCTGTGTGTCTCTGTCTCTATAACAAGGCCTGTAGTTGTGGTGTCTCTGTCTCTGTGTGTCTCTCTCTGTCTGTGTGTCTCTGTCTCTATAACAAGGCCTGTAGTTGTGGTGTCTCTGTGTGTCTCTCTCTGTCTGTGTGTCTCTGTCTCTATAACAAGGCCTGTAGTTGTGGTGTCTCTGTCTCTGTGTGTCTCTCTCTGTCTGTGTGTCTCTGTCTCTATAACAAGGCCTGTAGTTGTGGTGTCTCTGTCTCTGTGTGTCTCTCTCTGTCTGTGTGTCTCTGTCTCTATAACAAGGCCTGTAGTTGTGGTGTCTCTGTCTCTCTCTGTCTGTGTGTCTTTGTCTCTATAACAAGGCCTGTAGTTGTGGTGTCTGTCTCTGTCTCTATAACAAGGCCTGTAGTTGTGGTGTCTCTGTCTCTGTGTGTCTCTCTCTGTCTGTGTGTCTTTGTCTCTATAACAAGGCCTGTAGTTGTGGTGTCTCTGTCTCTGTCTCTATAACAAGGCCTGTAGTTGTGGTGTCTGTCTCTGTGTCTCTGTGTGTCTCTCTCTGTCTCTGTCTGTCTCTGTGTCTCTGTCTCTATAACAAGGCCTGTAGTTGTGGTCTCTGTCTGTCTCTGTGTCTCTGTCTGTCTCTGTGTCTCTGTCTCTATAACAAGGCCTGTAGTTGTGGTCTCTGTCTCTGTGTCTCTCTCTGTTTGTGTGTCTCTGTCTCTATAACAAGGCCTGTAGTTGTGGTGTCTGTCTCTGCTCTTGTCTATTGGCTCAATAATGGATCACTTTTCCCTGCATGTCATTTTCTTCCAAACACACAGTCCCCATTCCTCCATGTTATGTTGGTCGTTGTAGTGGCAGTGAGCCCTCCTGCTGCTATGGTCCTTCTACTGCGTCCAACACATAGGCCTACATACATGCACACGCTCTTCAGGGACGCTATTTGATACTTTTTCAGTCAACGGTGTGATTTAACAGTCAAATCAAATTGTATTTGTCACATTCGCTGAATACAACAAGTGTATACTTTACCTTGACTTGTTACCTACGAACCCTTTCCCAACAATGCACTTAACAGGTAAGAAAAAAACTCAATAAAATAACAATAATGAGGCTATGTACAGGCTATGTACAAGGAGTACCGGAACCGAGTCAGTGTACTGGGGAACGAGGTAGTTGGGGTGATTTGAGGGAATATGTACATGTAGGTTTGGATAGGTGATTGATTGATTGAAGTACTATGTACATGTAGGGGATGAAAAGCAGAAAGTCTGGGTAACAGTATGATTCAACCGTATCATTCAACCGTATGATTCAACAATAGGATTCTGTAACAGCTCCCTTATTCCTATCTGAAGTCTTTATCTAGGAGTTTTGGGTGTTTTTTGTCCGTTGGCATTTAACTGGTGATTGAGACCCATATTCACCACTTCTCTCCTGTCAACCTGCTTACCTCTGCAGAAACACACTCCTCTAACCATGCAGAAGCACGTGTGGGACATGTATGTGGGCGTGTGTCGGGGGGAGATGTACTGTATGTGGGCGTGTGTCGGGGGGGAGATGTACTGTATGTGGGCGTGTGTCGGGGGGAGATGTACTGTATGTGGGCGTGTGTCGGGGGGAGATGTACTGTATGTGGGCGTGTGTCGGGGGGAGATGTACTGTATGTGGGCGTGTGTCGGGGGGAGATGTACTGTATGTGGGCGTGTGTCGGGGGGAGATGTACTGTATGTGGGCGTGTGTCGGGGGAGATGTACTGTATGTGGGCGTGTGTCGGGGGGAGATGTACTGTATGTGGGCGTGTGTCGGGGGGAGATGTACTGTATGTGGGCGTGTGTGTGTGTCGGGGGGAGATGTACTGTATGTGGGCGTGTGTCGGGGGAGATGTACTGTATGTGGGCGTGTGTGTGTCGGGGGGAGATGTACTGTATGTGGGCGTGTGTGTGTCGGGGGGAGATGTACTGTATGTGTGTGTCGGGGGGAGATGTACTGTATGTGGGTATGTGTGTGTCGGGGGGAGATGTACTGTATGTGGGTATGTGTGTGTCGGGGGGAGATGTATGTGGACGTGTGGCGGGGGGAGATGTACTGTATGTGGGCGTGTGTGTGTCGGGGGGAGATGGCGTATGTTAGGGGCAGGGGGAATGGGTGAGCCAGGATGCCCGTGTGGGTTGGCTGGGTGGGTGTTAGTTTTAGAGCTGCTGCCTAATGCTGTCTGACAAAATCACTATTTTATTACTTCAAACTAAATAAATACTTTTATGACTGCTGAATACCAGCTATCAATCACTTATCTTAGATCATGCATGTTCAGGCAGAGATACCTTGCGAAGCAACAGCTGCTCTCTGTATCATGGTTGCACATTCTTCTGTCTCTTCTGTAGCAGGCCTAAAAGAGACACAGACCGGACAAGTAGATGTGCAATGGATTATGGTCATTCATCACGTGAATGTGCATTTGTCTACTGCACAATGAAAGAAAGTTGAAAACCAATAGAGTGTGAGAGAAATAGGCTACAGTTACAGTGCATTCGGAAAGTATTCAGACCCCTTGACTTTTTACACATTTTGTTACGTTACAGCCTTATTGTAAAATAGATTAAATTGTTTTTTTTCCCTCATCAATCTACACACAATACCTCATAATGACAAAGCAAAAACAATTTTTTTGAATTTTTCACATTTATTAAAAATAGAAAACTGAAAGATAGATAGATTGATCAATAGGTCGATAGATACTTTATTGATCCCTGAGGGGAAATTACTTTGTCAAGCAGCTACGAAAAAACACAGGGCAGGTGCAAAATGCCAGAACGAAAATACACAAAAGACAGATACATGATACATAGCGGCAGTATGAAAAAGTATGGAGTGCAAAAAAGCTATAAAAAGATATTGCATAGTATGGGTGGATGGCTGAATATGTACACTATACATTGGTGGATGTTGGATGGTTAACTATACTATACAGGTCGATGGCAGAGAAATACTTCAGTAGCTAAAAATGCGTATGATATGAGCGAGGGTAATAATGGTTTACTTAATAGACAGACTGGTTAAATGAACAGGTAAGTGAAAATTTTACATGGTTAAATTAACTGTACAGATAAATATACAGTTAAATTTACAGGTAAGTGAATATTTGCATGGTTACATTAACTGTACAGGTAAATGACAGGAAGAGATACTTAAATAGCTAAATGTGTGTATGATATAATTTGGGGTAGTAATAGTAATTCCCTTAAAATACAGTCCTTAGTGCGCAGGGTTTAATTACAGATAAATGCAGGTATTGCACATTCGATAAACTAAAAGCAATGGAAAAAAAAGATACAACTGACAGGATACTAATATACATTCCTGAGTGAATGACTACATAAGCTCAGTCCAATAATTACTTACAATATTGCACGTGATATGATATAACAACTGTATATGAATATGTATATACAGACCTGAATGAATAAATAAGTCCTGAGTGAATGAGTGATTACAGACCAGAGTTACTCACGGATGGATGCATAATTGAATTGTTCCAGGTCTATGTTGCCGACGGCATGGCACCACGGTGAGGCATTAAATAGTCTAATAGCCGCCGGTAGGAAGGACCTCCTGTAGCGCTCTCTGGCACACCGTGGTGGGATCAGTCTGTGACTGAAAGTGCTCCTTTGCGTCATAACCATGGCATGAAGAGGGTGCGTGACGCTGTCCATGATGGCCAGCAGTTTGGCCAGGATCCGTCTCTCCGCCACCTCTTCTAGAGTGTCAAGGCTAATCCCCAGAACAGAGCTAGCCTTCCTGATCAGCTTATTTACCCGAGAAGTATCACCAGCTTTTATTTTGGCGCCCCAGCACACCACTGCAAAAAAGATGGCATGTACAGAATGGTAGAAGGTATGCAGTAGTTTACTGCACACGTTGAAGGACCTGAACCTCCTCAAAGTAGAGTCGGCTTTGGCCCTTTTTGTACAGAGCCCCGGTGTTACCAGCCCATTCCAGCCTGTTGTCCATATGGACTCCCAGGAACTTGTATGACCCAACCATTTCCACATCCATCCCCTGTATAGGGACTACAGTCAGTTGGGCCTTGGTTCTCCTGTCCACCACCATCTCCTTGGTTTTGCTGATGTTGAGCTGAAGGTGGTTCTGCTCACACCACAACACAAAGTCATTGGTTTTGCTCCTGTACTCCTCCTCCTGCCCACTCCTGATGCACCCTACAATTGTGGAGTCATCCGAGAACTACAGCTCTGTAGTCGCACAAATTGTGGCCTACCGGTCAGGTAGTCCGTGACCCAGGAGACTAAGGTTGCTTCCACTTTCATCCTCTTCATCTTCTCACCCAGTAGCAGGGGCTGAATGGTGATGAAGGCACTGGAGAAGTCAAAAAACATAACCCTCACAGTGCAACCTGCATTGTCCAGGTGAGAGTAGGCCCTCTACAGGAGGCTGATGATTCCATCATCTACCCCGATGTTGCGCTGATATGCGAACGGCAGGGGGTCCAGTGACGTACACACCAGGGTTCTGAGGTGAGCGAGGACTAACCTTTCCAAGGTCTTCATGATGTGGGATGTTAGCGCTACAGGTCTGAAGACATTCAGGGCAGTGGGGTGCGCCTTCTTTGGCACTGGGACGAGGCAGGATGTTTTCCACAGCACAGGGACCCTTTGGTTGAAGGGTTTCTGGAGTATTCCACACAGTTGGTCAGCACAGACCCTAAGCACCCTTGGGCTGATGCCATCAGGGCCCGCCGCTTTCCACTGATGTAGTCTCTCCAGCTCTCTCTTCAGTTGGTTGGTGGTGAAAGCCAGCCCAGGTGGGGGGACGGGGGGTGTTGAGGATCAGTCCAGAGGGAGCAGGGGCGGAGGTGGAGGTGGGGTCGCTAATTGTCTGAGGTGTTGTGAGCAAAGTGGGGGTGGGACAGCCGTGAGGGTGTGTGACCTGGGGAGCTGGAGGGGAGGTGGACAGGGCCTGTATCGAACCTGTTAAAAAAAATTGGTTCAGCTCATTGGCTCTGTCCTGGGTCCCCTCCGTCTGCCCACTGTTTGACTATTTGAAGCCAGTGATATTTCTCATACCCTTCCACACTTCTCTCACCTGGCTCTGCCTAAGCCTGTCGTCCATCTTCTCCTTATACCCTCTCTTCCCCTCAGCAATCTGCAACTTCAGCTCCCTCTGGACGCATTTCAATTTGTACCTGTCCCCCTCCTTGAAGGCCCTCTTCTTCTCATTCAGCATGGCCTTCAGGTTGCTGGTGTCCCAGGGTTTATTATTTGGAAAACAGCGTACTTTCCTGGTGGGTACAGTGTTATCTACACAAAAATGGAAATAGTCTGTTATGCAGTCAGTAAGTCCGTCAATGTCCTCCCCATGAGCCTCACAGAGCACATCCCAGTCTGTTGTTTCAAAGCAATCCTGTATGGCCTCATTCGCCTCCGGAGACCATCTCCTAATGGTCCTGGTGGTCGCAGGCTGCTGTTGGACCATAGGCCTGTAGAGAGGGGTGATGTGGACAAGGTTGTGATCCGGTCTACCGAGGGGAGGGAGTGCAGTGGAGTTGTATGCATCCTTCACATTAGCATATAACAAGTCCAGAGTTTTATTATTCCTGGTTTGGCACTTCACAAACTGTTTGAACGTGGGCAGCGTTGAAGAGAGAGATGCATGGTTAAAATCCCCCAAAATGGCAAAGAAAGAACTGGGATGCAACCTCGCGATAGCAGAGTGGATGATGTCACACGCTGTGTTTGCGTCCGCGGAAGTCGGGATGTAAACAATAACAGCAATGGCCGCCGTGAATTCCCTCTGCAAATAGTAGGGTCTCAGGCTTTTGGCTAACAGCTCAATGTCCGGGCAACAAAACTGTTCCTTAAGAGTAATACGTTTCGATTACACAATCTGTTATTAACTAATAAAACCAGCCCCCCTCCCTTACCCTTACCGGAAGAAAAGCTATCCCTGTCCGCTCTGATGGTCTGGAAACCGCTGATAGTGACGTTCTCTATGGGGATGTTATCATTCAGCCATGTTTCAGTAAAACACAACATGCTAGCTTCCCAGTAGTCTCTTTGCCCATGGACCAGACCCTCAAGCTCGTCCATCTTGTTATGCAGGGATCTCACGTTGCCCATAATGATAGACTGTATAGCCGGATTGTACTTCCTCAGCTTTGCCTTACACTTCCGACCTGCCCTGCGTCCACGCAGTCGCTTTTTCAACTAGTCCGGAATATCACATTTTTCCCTGGGGTGCAGCAGCGCTGCGTGTGCTAAATCCAGAAGCTGGGCTCGGTTGTAAATAATTGAGGATTCGCGTGTACGTTCAGCGCTGAGAAAAATGCCTCAGTGATAAAAAAGGGCCGCTAAAACCTTTGTATAACAGTAGCGCTCCATAATCCTGAACTATTATAGTTCAACTGTTGAAAAAAAAACTGACGAAAAACATATCACATTTACATAAGTATTCAGGCCTTTTACTTAGTACTTTGTTGAAGCACCTTTTAGCCGCGATTTACAGCCTCAAGTCTTCTTGGTTATGACGCTACAAGCTTGGCACACCTGTATTTGGGGAGTTCTCTGCAGATCCTCTCAAGCTCTGTCGGGTTGGATGTGGAGCGTCGCTGCACAGCTATTTTCAGGTCTTTCCAGAGATGTTCGATCGGGTTCAAGTCCGGGCTCTTCCCGAAGCCACTCCTACGTTGTCTTGGCTGTGTGCTTAGGGTCGTTGTCCTGTTGGAAGGTGAATCTTCATCTCTGTCTGAGGTCCTGAGCGCTGTGGAGCAGGTTTTCATCAATGTTCTCTCTGTACTTTGCTCCGTTCATCTTTGCCTCAATCCTGACTAGTCTCCCAGTCCCTGCTTGGCATTCAGGCCAAAGAGTTCAATCTTGGTTTCATCAGACAAGAGAATCTTGTTTCTCATGGTCTGAGAGTCATTAGGTGCCTTTTGGCAAACTCCAAGCAGGCTGTCATGTTCCTTTTTACTGAAGAGTGGCCAATCTACCATAAAGACCTGATTGGTGGAGTGCTGCAGAGATGGTTGTCCTTCTGGATTTTTCTTCCATCTCCACAGAGGAACTCTGGAGCTCTGTCAGAGTGACCATCGGGATCTTGCTCACCTCCCTGACCAAGGACCTTCTCCCCCGATTTCTCAGTTAGGCCAAGCGGACAGTTCTAGGAAGAGTCTTGGTGGTTCCAAACTTCTTTCATTTAAAATGATGGAGGCCACTGGCTTCTTGGGACCTAAAATGCTGCAGAAATGTTTTGGTACTCTTCCCCAGATCTGTGCCTCGAAACAATCCTGTCTCAGAGCTCTACGGACAATTATTTCGACCTCATGGCTTTTTTTTTTTTTTTTTTTTTTTTTTTTTTATATAGACCGGTGTGTGCCTTTCTGAATCAGGTCCAATCAATTGAATTTACCACAGGTGGACTCCAATCAAGTTGTAGAAACATCTCACGGATGATTAATGGAAACAGGATGCAACTAAGCTCAATTTCGAGCCTGCCTTCCATTGTCTATGTATTTGAATGGCGAATGGGAAGTGCGCTTCAATTACCTGTTGAGATATAATAAGTTGCTCTTTTTAATCGTGGCCCAAAAACTATTTGATGATTTCATTTAGAATTGTTAAGCAATGATTGGGCTTATAAAAGTGCTGTCCGACAGATTTTCTGCTCAAAGGCCGATAAGCATGACTGGTAAAATGTATTTACATCAATGATTGAGCTAAAAGGCATTATTTCAATGGTATGTTTTTCATTTATTCATTTATCGATTTTGTTATGGGCCAAAAGCCGGCTATTACCGGCTAACAAATCCTGATGCTATAGTATGTCATGAGAGGCAATATGAGGAGGTGCTGAGACCCAATGGGCTGTGGAGCTGAACAGACAGGAAGTGGTGCTAGCAGAATATCACGTCACAATCGAAAACGCCCTCTACTACAGTACACCCACAGGTGTTTCCTGTGGCCTGTCTGGCACGGAGCCCTGTGACCGACCCTTCACTAACACACAGATTGACGTTCACACATTCTCACCCACACATCCTTCCTGTGCCCCCCTGCTAACCTGCCAGGTAGTCTACAGACCTGTCTTTGTGACTGTAGACTTCAGTGGAAAATCTGCCAGGGAACACACACACACACACACACACACACACACAGGCTGAGGTGTGCCCCCCTACTGATGAAGCTGATGTAAGGAGAGCGAGACCCTGACTCATGACAGTAACTACTGACTCTACAAGAATAGTTCTCTAAGGGTTCAGGTTCAACTGGGCTATAATGTCAAGTCAGAATGAAGTTTCTCTCATCTTTTTGCTGAGTACGTTCTGTTCCTTTTCTTCCTGGTCCCGGGACTGCTGGGAGCTGGGCTGGAGAGGAGGAGGAGGAGGATGGATAATTAAGCAGAGCACTGCCCTTCCTCCTCTGCTCTGTGTGTGCGTGTTGATAGGGGACCTATGGGGACTAAACTAATTGGTCTTCTCTCTCTGGCCTGTTTCTGCCTCCAAGGTTTTTGAGTGATTAGTGAAACAAGATTTTAGCTAGTGATGAACAGCCTTGTTTACTGCTGTGGTCTATGCGCTTGCGAGTGCACACACTTTGCCAAGTAACTTACACCGCCACTCACACACGGTCTAACCCAGGCCTAACACTGTGGCCTGCCAGGTACAGCAACACCTAACCCAGGTCTAACACTGTGGCCTGCCAGGTACAGCAACACCTAACCCAGGCCTAACACTGTGGCCTGCCAGGTACAGCAACACCTAACCCAGGCCTAACACTGTGGCCTGCCAGGTACAGCAACACCTAACCCAGGTCTAACACTGTGGCCTGCCAGGTACAGCAACACCTAACCCAGGTCTAACACTGTGGCCTGCCAGGTACAGCAACACCTAACCCAGGTCTAACACTGTGGCCTGCCAGGTACAGCAACACCTAACCCAGGCCTAATGACAGATGTGGAGTCTCTCCCACATTGTAGAATGACACACTCTATTGATCTTTCTCTCTCTCTCTTTCTCTCTCTCTCTCTCACTCACACTGTGTTCCACTGACCTATATTGACCACTCAGACCTCATGCTTCAGGCTCATTAGTGTGTAGCCTATGTGTTCTCTCCCAGTAGCTAGCACTATTCTAGCCTGCTGACTAAGGTACAGTAATGTTTCTGTAAGACGTTCTGAATGGGGTAATGTTAATAATAACTATGTTTCTCCTAATTCTGCTGTTATGTTTCTGTTAGATGGTACAGCTGATGAAGGTTAGCCTAGCGTCCTGCTGGCCTCATCTGACACTGGGGAATGTCTGGGGAAGCTTTATCCTAGAATCTATATGTTCTAGCCAAGTCCTCTGACTATCAATAACTGTCTGACAACAATAGTCTCAACAACAATAGTCAGCCGAAGACTTAGCCATGTAAGCTAGGAAGTGGTGGATGCGATGCTGTATAAAATTGGTTGACATGGAATGTGAATGCAAGGGGCAACATTCTCCAATCTCCCTGCAAACATTCTCCAAACATGGTCCCTATCAAAATAGGCAACTACATTTTATTAACATAAAGATTTTTTTTAAAACATGGTGAAAGGTGCAACACTCCATATACAGTTGAAGTCGGAAGTTTACATACGGTTAGGACATCTACTTTGTGAATGACCAAATTAATTCTTCCAACAATTGTTTACAGACAGATTATTTCACTTATAATTCACTATATCACAATTCCGGTGGGTCAGACGTTTACATACGCTAAGTTGACTGTGCCTTTTAAACTGCTTGGAAAATTCCAGAAAATGTTGTCATGGCTTTAGAAGCTTCTGATAGGATAATTGACATCATTTGAGTCAATTGGAGGTGTACCTGTGGGTGTATTTCAAGGCCTACCTTCAAACTCAGTGCCTTTTTGCTCGACATCATGGAAAAATCTAAAGAAATCAGCCAAGACCAAAGAATTGTAGACCTCCACCAGTCTTGTTCATCCTTGGGAGCAATTTCCAAATTCCTGAAGGTACCACGTTCATCTGTACAAACAATAGTACGCAAGTATAATCACCATGGGACCACGCAGCCGTCATACCGCTCAGGAAGGAGACGTGTTCTGTCTCCTAGAGATGAATGTACTTTGGTGCAAATCAATCCCAGAACAACAGCAAAGGACCTTGTGAAGATGCTGGAGGAAACAGGTACAAAAGTATCTATATCCACAGTAAAACGAGTCCTATATCGACATAACCTGAAAGGCCGCTCAGCAAGGAAGAAGCAACTGCTCCAAAACTGCCATAAAAAAAAAGCCACACTACGGTTTGCAACTGCTCATGGGGACAAAGATCGTACTTTTTGTAGAAATGTCCTTTGGTCTGATGAAACAAAAATAGAACTGTTTGTCCATAATGACCATCGTTATATTTGGAGGAAAAAGGGGGAGGCTTGCAAGCCGAAGAATACCATCCCAACCGTGAAGCACGGGGGTGGCAGCAGGGAATTTTTACTAGGATTAAATGTCAGTAATTGTGAAAAACTGAGTTTAAATGTATTTGCCTAAGGTGTATGTAAACCTCCGTCTTCAACTGTAGGTCTAAACACTCTACAAAACGTAGTGGCGTTTCAGTCAACCATAACCCCATCAGTCAAGTCTCGTATAGTGTAGAGAATCATTGTAACATCTAAAATGCTGTGAAATATATTTTTAATAATTGCTGGTGTACAAAAGTAAATGATGCAAAAAAGTGCACATAAAACAGATCTGCAGCTTCTTAGACTGGCTTTAAATGAGAATGAAAGATCCCTAACTCACATTTCTATGTGAATTTGGTCAGGTCGCCCAAAAAGTTACATATTGCAGCATGAACAAAATGCATCCGTGATTCGTATTTACCTGCAGCTTTCTGAAAGGGCTCTGGAATGCCTGTCTGTTGTGTGGCGCATGTACGTCTAGTCTACATTCTGTGTAGCCCTTAGTGATAATGCTTCTTCTGGTAGATGGAAAGGCTTTCCCAAAAACACTAAGTATCCTATGCCTACCTGGCAGAATATCATCATGATTATTTGCATCAATCCAGTGGCCATTTGTTTAGAAACAATCACATGAGTTGAATTATAGTGTAACTACATACAACATTTAAAATGTATTCGATTTTTCATATATGTAACTAAAAAGCGGTCTCCTGATGTGGTTTAAACATTGTTGTGGTCTTTAGACAGTGGTGGAAAAAGTACTCAATTGTCATACTTGAGTAAAAGCAAATATACCTTAATAGACAATGAAAATGAAAGTAACCCAGTAAAAGTCAAAGTATTTGGCTTGAAAGTAACAAAAGTAAATGGAATTGCTAAAATGTTTATAGGGATCAAAAGTACAAGTATAAGCCATTTCAAATTCCTTATATTAAGCAAACCAGACGGCACAAAGCATTTGTGCTTATTGAGTCCGACAGATCAGAGGCAGGAGGGATGACCAGGGACGTTCTCTTGATAAGTGTGTGAATTAGACCATTTTCCTGTCCTGTCCTGTAACATGTACTTTTGGGTGTCAGGGAAAATGATTGGAGTAAAAAGTACATTATTTTATTTAGGAATGTAGTGAAGTAAAAGTTATAAATAGTAAATTAAAGTACAGATACCCCAGAAAACTAGTATTTTATTTAAGTACTTTACACCACTGGTCTTAGAACATCTAATTGTATTGTTTTCTATACAAAAAGTGTGATTTTGAGAGTGAAAACCTGAACGGAAAAAATGTAGTTTGTCGTAATCAGATTTTTTCCATTTTTATTGGGTACTGCAGATGGGTGTGTGGTCTGTGGGTCTGGCTGTATGGGCGCTGCAGATGGGTGTGGTCTGTGGGTCTGGCTGTATGGGCGCTGCAGATGGGTGTGTGGTCTGTGGGTCTGGCTGTATGGGCGCTGCAGGCCTGCTCAGATGACATGGGCAGGACTGACTCAGGGGCAGGACAGGCATGTAGTCTGATATAGACCTAGGACATGTTATCATGTAGTCAGATATAGCATAGGACAAGGACATGTTATCATGTAGTCTGATATAGACCTAGGACATGTTATCATGTAGTCAGATATAGCATAGGACTAGGACATGTTATCATGTAGTCAGATATAGCCTAGGACTAGGACATGTTATGTAGTTAGATATAGCCTAGGACTAGGACATGTTATCATGTAGTTAGATATAGCCTAGGACTAGGACATGTTATCATGTAGTTAGATATAGCCTATGACTAGGACATGTTATCATGTAGTTAGATATAGCCTAGGACAAGGACATGTTATCATGTAGTTAGATATAGCCTAGGACAAGGACATGTTATCATGTAGTTAGATATAGCCTAGGACTAGGACATGTTATCATGTAGTTAGATATAGCCTAGGACTAGGACATGTTATCATGTTGTTAGATATAGTCTAGGACTAGGACATGTTATCATGTAGTTAGATATAGCCTAGGACTAGGACATGTTATCATGTAGTTAGATATAGCCTAGGACAAGGACATGTTATCATGTAGTTAGATATAGCCTAGGACAAGGACATGTTATCATGTAGTTAGATATAGCCTAGGACAAGGACATGTTATCATGTAGTTAGATATAGCCTAGGACTAGGACATGTTATCATGTAGTTAGATATAGCCTAGGACTAGGACATGTTATCATGTTAGATATAGTCTAGGACTAGGACATGTTATCATGTAGTTAGATATAGCCTAGGACAAGGACATGTTATCATGTAGTTAGATATAGCCTAGGACTAGGACATGTTATCGTGTAGTTAGATATAGCCTAGGACATGTTATCATGTAGTTAGATATAGCCTAGGACTAGGACATGTTATCATGTAGTTAGATATAGCCTAGGACATGTTATCATGTAGTTAGATATAGCCTAGGACATGTTATCATGTAGTTAGATATAGCCTAGGACTAGGACATGTTATCATGTAGTTAGATATAGCCTAGGACAAGGACATGTTATCTAGTTAGATATAGCCTAGGACAAGGACATGTTATCATGTAGTTAGATATAGCCTAGGACTAGGACATGTTATCATGTAGTTAGATATAGCCTAGGACATGTTATCATGTAGTTAGATATAGCCTAGGACATGTTATCATGTAGTTAGATATAGCCTAGGACTAGGACACTGCACCACTTGGGAACCCCACAGTGTTCCATCACAGCAACAAGATGTGTGACCTGTTGCCACAAGAAAAGGGCAACCAGTGAAGAACAAACACCATTGTAAATACAACCCATATTTATGTTTATTTATTTTCCCTTTTATACTTTAACTATTTGCACATCATTAGAACACTGTACATAGACATAATATGACATTTGAAATGTCTTTATTATTTTGGAACTTTTGTGAGTGTAATGTTTACTGTACATTTTTCATTGATTATTTTTATTTTATCTATCTATTTTACTCACTTCATTAGGTACACCTTGCTAGTCCCAGGTTGGACCACCTTTAGCCTTCAGAACTGTTTACGCCAAATTCTGACCCTACCATCTGAATGTCTCAGCAGAAATCGGAACTCACCAGACCAGGCAACGTTTTTCCAATCTTTTGTTGTCCAGTTTTTGTAACGAGTGGTTATTTGAGTTACTGTTGCCTTTCTATCTGTTGGAACCAGTCTGGCCATTCTCCTCTGACCTCTGCCATCCCATTCTGATGCTTGGTTTGAACTTCATCAGATCGTCTTGACTCTGTCTACATGCCTAAATGCATTGAGTTACTGCCACGTGATTGGCTGATTAGATATTTGCGTTAACGAGCGGTTGAAAAGGTGTACCTAATGAAGTGGCAATAAAGCCCCTTAAATTGAATTGAGAGAGAGGGAGCATGGTGTTAGTCGTTACTGAGCCTCCCCTGGAACAGAACAGACAGCCAGACAGACAGACAGAGAGAGAGAGGGAGCATGGTGTTAGTCGTTACTGAGCCTCCCCTGGAACAGAACAGACAGCCAGACAGACAGACAGAGAGAGAGAGAGAGAGAGAGGGAGCATGGTGTTAGTCGTTACTGAGCCTCCCCTGGAACAGAACAGACAGCCAGACAGACAGACAGACAGAGAGAGAGAGGGAGCATGGTGTTAGTCGTTACTGAGCCTCCCCTGGAACAGAACAGACAGCCAGACAGCCAGACAGCCAGACAGCCAGACAGCCAGACAGACAGAGAGACAGACAGACAGAGAGACAGACAGACGGAGAGACAGACAGACGGAGAGACAGACAGACGGAGAGACAGACAGACAGAGAGACAGACAGACAGAGAGACAGACAGACAGAGAGACAGACAGACAGAGAGACAGACAGACAGAGAGACAGACAGACAGAGAGACAGACAGACAGAGAGACAGACAGACAGAGAGACAGACAGAGAGACAGACAGACAGAGAGACAGACAGAGAGACAGACAGACAGAGAGACAGACAGACAGACAGAGAGACAGACAGACAGAGAGACAGACAGACAGACAGAGAGACAGACAGACAGAGAGACAGACAGACAGACAGAGAGACAGACAGACAGAGAGACAGACAGACAGCATGGTGTTAGTCGTTACTGAGCCTCCCCTGGAACAGAACAGACAGCCAGACAGACAGACAGACAGACAGAGAGAGAGAGGGAGCATGGTGTTAGTCGTTACTGAGCCTCCCCTGGAACAGAACAGACAGCCAGACAGCCAGACAGACAGACAGAGAGAGAGAGGGAGCATGGTGTTAGTCGTTACTGAGCCTCCCCTGGAACAGAACAGACAGCCAGACAGAGAGAGAGAGAGAGCGCAGGGTAACCTTATTTCCTCCTGTCTGTGTACTGTGTGTGTTAGGGCTGACCTTGTGGCCCAGTGGAAAAGTGCCCAGTGCTTCTGGGGCTGGTCCCTCTCCCCCAGTGTATTGTGGGTCAGTGCTCTTGGAGTTAGTTTAATGTCATCTCTGCCGATCATTTGCTCTCTCTCTCGTAGCTGAAAGAACCGAGACATGCCATGAAATCCCTGCTGTTGTCTGACTGTCTGTCAGCCTGAGGACCTTAGTTGGGGTTCTGGTACGATGAGTCTTTAGAATAGTAGCTAGTCACGTGAGATGTTGATGTTTTCCTGAAGTAGAGCGTAGAGAGTCAGAGAGACTGACCTATTTCTGTGTGTGTGTTTCTGAGTGTGTGCCTGTGTCTCTCTGTGTGTGTTTGCCCACTAGCACCAAGGTGACCCAGGATGTGTGCCACCCCCCCCCACACACACACACACACACACACACACATCCTGGCTACCCCCCAACCCCCTGTAGTTTCCATGGAAACATATAGCACCTGCTGTCAACCACTTCTGCCTACCTACCGGAACAGAGCCATCACCTCGACCAATCACAACCCGTCAGGCAGCATATGTACAAAAGGACCAATCAGACCGCAACGTTGAGCCAAGCAGCCTGGCTACCTACAAAAGGACCAATCAGACCGCAGCGCTGAGCCAAGCAGCCTGGCTACCTACAAAAGGACCAATCAGACCGCAGCGCTGAGCCAAGCAGCCTGGCTACCTACAAAAGGACCAATCAGACCGCAGCGCTGAGCCAAGCAGCCTGGCTACCTACAAAAGGACCAATCAGACCGCAGCGCTGAGCCAAGCAGCCTGGCTACCTACAAAAGGACCAATCAGACCGCAGCGCTGAGCCAAGCAGCCTGGCTACCTACAAAAGGACCAATCAGACCGCAGCGCTGAGCCAAGCAGCCTGGCTACCTACAAAAGGACCAATCAGACCGCAGCGCTGAGCCAAGCAGCCTGGCTACCTACAAAAGGACCAATCAGACCGCAGCGCTGAGCCAAGCAGCCTGGCTACCTACAAAAGGACCAATCAGACCGCAGCGCTGAGCCAAGCAGCCTGGCTACCTACAAAAGGACCAATCAGACCGCAGCGCTGAGCCAAGCAGCCTGGCTACCTACAAAAGGACCAATCAGACCGCAGCGCTGAGCCAAGCAGCCTGGCTACCTACAAAAGGACCAATCAGACCGCAGCGCTGAGCCAAGCAGCCTGGCTACCTACAAAAGGACCAATCAGACCGCAGCGCTGAGCCAAGCAGCCTGGCTACCTACAAAAGGACCAATCAGACCGCAGCGCTGAGCCAAGCAGCCTGGCTACCTACAAAAGGACCAATCAGACCGCAGCGCTGAGCCAAGCAGCCTGGCTACCTACAAAAGGACCAATCAGACCGCAGCGCTGAGCCAAGCAGCCTGGCTACCTACAAAAGGACCAATCAGACCGCAGCGCTGAGCCAAGCAGCCTGGCTACCTACAAAAGGACCAATCAGACCGCAGCGCTGAGCCAAGCAGCCTGGCTACCTACAAAAGGACCAATCAGACCGCAGCGCTGAGCCAAGCAGCCTGGCTACCTACAAAAGGACCAATCAGACCGCAGCGCTGAGCCAAGCAGCCTGGCTACCTACAAAAGGACCAATCAGACCGCAGCGCTGAGCCAAGCAGCCTGGCTACCTACAAAAGGACCAATCAGACCGCAGCGCTGAGCCAAGCAGCCTGGCTACCTACAAAAGCCACATGGCTGTGAATAATTCAGGAAAAGGGAAAACACAAGTGCTTACTTATTTAGACACACACCTCTCTCTCTCACTCTCACGCACACACACACACACAGACAGATTGAGAGATGCAGGGGAGGATGGTAGTGAGATGCAGGGGAGGAGAGAGGAAGGGCGTAATAGAGAGGGCTAGAAGTGTGTGAGCGCTAGATGGAGAGAGGAAGGAGTGTGCTGGGCTCTAGCCTTCATCATTATCGATCCACAGTGAAAGAACCATAATAATACTCGCGGTGCACACCTAACCACACAATCATCATTACCTCCGATCATTTACCCACAATGGACATTTGACTATGCTGTCTTGTTTTCTGTGTATCTGGGTCTGTAGTGCCGTGTATCTCTCTCGTTCTCTCTCTGTCTCCTCTCTTCCCTGAGGGCAGAGTGATTGATGTTTGTGGTGCCATTATGTTCAGCTAAAGAGCACTTTCCCCTGCCTGTCTCACTCCCTCGGCTCCCTCTGCCTCCGCTTCACTGGAGCTCTGCCTAGATACAGGACAGGCAGGGAGGAGGGGTCAGGCAGGGAGGAGAGGTCAGGCAGGGAGGAGAGGTCAGGCAGGGAGGAGAGGTCAGGCAGGGAGGAGAGGTCAGGCAGGGAGGAGAGGTCAGGCAGGGAGGAGAGGTCAGGCAGGGAGGAGAGGTCAGGCAGGGAGGAGAGGTCAGGCAGCGGGGAGACGAGGCCAGGCAGGGAGGAGAGGTCAGGCAGGGAGGAGAGGTCAGGCAGGGAGGAGAGGTCAGGCAGGGAGGAGAGGTCAGGCAGGGAGGAGAGGTCAGGCAGCGGGGAGACGAGGCCAGGCAGCGGGGAGACGAGGCCAGGCAGCGGGGAGACGAGGCCAGGCAGCGGGGAGACGCGGCCAGGCAGCGGGGAGACGAGGCCAGGCAGCGGGGAGACGCGGCCAGGCAGCGGGGAGACGCGGCCAGGCAGCGGGGAGACGCGGCCAGGCAGCGGGGAGACGCGGCCAGGCAGCGGGGAGACGCGGCCAGGCAGCGGGGAGACGCGGCCAGGCAGCGGGGAGACGAGGCCAGGCAGCGGGGAGACGAGGCCAGGCAGCGGGGAGACGAGGCCAGGCAGCGGGGAGACGAGGCCAGGCAGCGGGGAGACGAGGCCAGGCAGGGGAGTTGTACTCCCCCCCCCCCCCCCCCCCACTTGTTCATGCCGATACTCTCATACTATTTGTGTTAGGGGTAATTGTCACGGTACGATATTATCACCATACTTGCCAGTACAATATGTATTGCGATTCGATACTGAGATTTTACTGTGATTCACTGTTCTAAACATATTGCTCACTGTGTGTGTTGCAGATAGACAAGAGAGCATGAGAAAACAAGTTTTGATCAGTGATGGATATAGAAGTGCTGAAAACATGTTGGCTCACTATTTATTTAAAAAGAAGATGAAGAACAAGCTATAGGATGAAAAGTACTGGCGTTTTGGCGCAGGTAC
This sequence comes from Thymallus thymallus, assembly GCA_023634145.1. Classification (NCBI taxonomy): domain Eukaryota; kingdom Metazoa; phylum Chordata; class Actinopteri; order Salmoniformes; family Salmonidae; genus Thymallus; species Thymallus thymallus. The sequence continues at coordinate 22,579,943 of CM042420.1, forward strand.
AACCGACTAGCTCTAGCTAATGTTACGCCACCTACAGTAAATATATAATACACAAATATATATATTTTTTTTACACATCGATTCAAATATTGATACAATAACGTCCAAGATTAATATTGCAATATGTAACTGTATACATTTTCTCCCATCACTGTTATGTGTATACCAGGCAGCGTCTGCATTGTTTAGCCTAGCCATGGAAGCTGAGCTATGCTACCGTGTGTGAGTAAGCCACTGAGAGATAGGAGCCAGCCTAATCTCCAGCTCAGCTCTGAGGATGGCGGTCTCTCCAGTCTACCCTCAAGGGGGGAGGGTCTTTGATGTTGGCAGACACAGCTTTAGGGCGTCGCCCCACCTCATCTCGCTCTTATCCGTCTCACTGAAGCCCCTTGTGGGCGGAGCGGAGGAGAGGGGGATTTGGGGAGAGGAGGTGGGGCGGAGGGGAGAGTTGAGGAGAGGCGGAGGGGAGAGTTGAGGAGAGAGAGAGGAGGTGGGAATGGTAGAGGAGAGAGAGAGGAGGTGGGGTGGCAGAGGAGATTGAGGTGTGAAGAGAGAATCGGGGAAGAGGGCAAATCCGGTGGCATCTTGCATTGCTGCTCAGATGTACGAGGACGGTAAGTCTGCCGGGGGGGAGGGGCGAGGGGTAGTGTGTGTGTGTCACTGGTCTCTCCCATTGTTGCTCGGCGGCAGAAGGAGAAGTATTATAGTGATAATGCAGCTCACAGGAAGCTGGCCCTCTCACGCGCTCTCACACCAACACTGCCACTTCCTGTTGCACAGGGCTGAGACGAGGTTCAGAGAGAAAGAGAGGGCCTAGAGACAGGTTCAGAGAGAAAGAGAGGGCCTAGAGACAGGTTCAGAGAGAAAGAGAGGGCCTAGAGACAGGTTCAGAGAGAAAGAGAGGGCCTAGAGACAGGTTCAGAGAGAAAGAGAGGGCCTAGAGAGGTTCAGAGAGAAAGAGAGGGCCTAGAGACAGGTTCAGAGAGAAAGAGAAATAAAGAATTTGGGAGGCGCTTTAGTATCGGTCTCGCATACTTGTCTTTCTTTTATCCTTCTCTCATTCTCTCTCTCTTTTCTCCCCTCTCCCTCTCCCTCCCCCTCCCCTACTGGCCATACTTGTCGTTGTCTCTCCTCTGACTAGTGTCTTCTGTCAGCCGTAGCAGGCCCAGAAAGGACTCCAGGAGAGAGACTGAGACTAAGTTAGTGGAAATTGATTGACAGATAACATAATCACTTACCTTAGTTACTGAGAGCTCTTTAAAAGCTCCAACGTTCCTCTCTCTTTTGTCCCCCTCGCCTCTTAAATCCCCTTCTCTGATTCCTGATCTGTTTCCTTTTGCTGTAGTACTGCGTCCTCCAGTGGGCTTCTCTATTGTGTGTGCTTGCATCCCGTTCATGTGTGCACAACTTTTACGTAACCACGGAAGAGAGAGCAATTCAAAAATGGTGGCCTGGCGTGGGTAGAAGCCGAGGAAAGAAACTTTATTTTTCTAATGACTCCACTGACTTATTTAAAGCAGTTTGATTTGGAACCCAATGAGAGTCCCCTATTTTACAGACAAATACGCCACCGACAACATTCAGATTTTTTAAAAGCAGTTTGATTTGGAACCCAATGAGAGTCCCTTATTTTACAGACAAATACGCCACCGACAACATTCAGATTTCTGAAAGCAGTTTGATTTGGAACCCAATGAAAGAGTAGCCTCCTTTTTATTTTACAGACAAATGGTTTGTTTACATAGACATGATGCCATAACTGTCTGACTCGGGGTTCCTATGCAACACAATATGGTCGGATAGATTTTTCATTTTCTGTGACCAAAATAATTCAACTTTTACAAGCCATGCAACTGCATGCCCCAGTGGTGGGGAATATTTGGCCTAAAGCTGGGTATTGTGGGCCCAGGCAGCATGACACACATGCAGATCTAATGTCTAAAGTGTTTTTCTAATGGCCCTGCATTGCTTGACTGCAGTTATGAGAGCTGACATGCAAAGAGAAATGATATTGGTACTCAACTGAGCCACTCCGATACATCTTTCTCAGAATTCTGCGTTGGAGTTGTAGGCCTAAGTCTGCATCCCAAATGGCACCCTATTCCCATAGGGCTCTGGTCAAAAATAGTGCACTATATAGGGAATAAGATGTCATTTAGGACGCAGACTATATGTGGCGGATGGTAAAGTGACTATATACTTTACTAGATGGTAAAGTGCCAGGAACCTCCAGCACCACCCCCCTCTCGCCTGGTGCTGTTCCACAGAGCTCCATGCCAACTCATCAGAGGGTAACTCCCTGGTCTGCTGCAGTACAACCCCTCCTCACCCTGTCCTGCCCTGAGCTTATGGACTGGACTACCACCTGGCCCGCCTCTGCACACACACACACACACACATCACTGGCTTGGGGCCACTGGACAGACAGCAGCAGGATCGCAATGAACAGCCAGACAAAATGTCCTCATTTGCTCCGTGTGTTTCAAGCCTGGTGAACAGAACATACACTGCACCTCAGAACCTGATTTACTCACATCTATTGCGCACAATTGTTTCCAGAACACAGACTCAATTCTGATTGAGAGCCTGAGAGCCAGAGAGCCAGAGAGCCAGAGAGCCAGAGAGCCAGAGAGTGTGCTGCTAGCACCAGTCACCATGTTTTCTGAATACAAAGTCCTAACTCTAATCCTGCTGGTGTATTGAACCTTTATTTAACTTGGCAAGTCAGTTAAGAACAAATTCTTATTTACAATGACGGCCTACACCGGCCAAACTGGGACGACGCTGGGCCAATTGTGCGCCGCCCTATGGGACTCCCAATCACGGCCGGTTGTGATACAGTCTGGGTTCGAACCAGGTTGTCTGTAGTGACGCCACTAGCACTGAGATGCAGTGTCTTAGACCACTGCACCACTTGGGAGCCCAGACATGAAGGTGCTAACATGGAATGGACCGTTTCTAGCACATTGTGTTTTATCATGCATAGTGCAATGTGGCGTGGGTGGATGAGTGTGTTTGAGTGTGTTTGTGTTTTTGTGTCTGAGCATCTGTGTGTACAGTGCATTGTGTGTGTATGAGGGCGTACTTTGTGTGTGCTTTGATGTTTGCGAGACAGCATAAAATGTGTTTATCAGAGAGTCGCCTCAACTCAAGTTTTTGTTGCAACTTTGAAATTGGCCTCTAGTGGTAACTTGCACATAACTATCAATTATTTATTTATTTTATATATAGATAATTTTTATATAGAGGCTGTTACTAGGCCTTTCTGTTACTAGGCCTTTCTGTTACTAGGCCTCTCTGTTACTAGGCCTCTCTGTTACTAGGCCTCTCTGTTACTAGGCCTCCCTGTTCCCTTAAGTACAGCCTCGGCAGCAGTGCATGTCATGGAAAAATGGCCACTAATTGTTAGACACTTAGCTTAAATGTCTGTTTTATTAACGTCACTAGTGATTACATCTTGAGAAGCTTCCATCAACACACTCTTAAGCATAGTTTCTAATTATGGTGTGTGTGGCGTTTGCATGCATTTCTAGCGAGTGTGCCGTGTCTATGGGGAGAACAAGTATTTGATACACTGCCGATTTTGCAGGTTTTCCTACTTACAAAGCATGTAGAGGTCTGTAATTTTTATCATAGGTACACTTCAACTGTGAGAGACGGAATCTAAAACAAAAATCCAGAAAATCACATTGTATGATTTTTAAATAATTAATTTGCATTTTATTGCATGACATAAGTATTTGATCACCTACCAACCAGTAAGAATTCCGGCTCTCACAGACCTGTTAGTTTTTCTTTAAGAAGCCCTCCTGTTCTCCACTCATTACCTGTATTAACTGCACCTGTTTGAACTCGTTACCTGTATAAAAGACACCTGTCCACACACTCAATCAAACGGACTCCACACACTCAATCAAACAGCTGTGTAAGGACATCAGGGATAAAATTGTAGACCTGCACAAGGCTGGGATGGGCTACAGGACAATAGGCAAGCAGCTTGGTGAGAAGGCAACAACTGTTGGCGCAATTATTAGAAAATGGAAGAAGTTCAAGATGACGGTCAATCTCCCTTGGTCTGGGGCACCATGCAAGATCTCACCTCGTGGGGCATCAATGATCATGAGGAAGGTGAGGGATCAGCCCAGAACTACACGGCAGGACCTGGTCAATGACCTGAAGAGAGCTGGGACCACAGTCTCAAAGAAAACCATTAGTAACACACTACGCCGTCATGGATTAAAATCCTGCAGCGCACGCAAGGTCCCCCTGCTCAAGCCAGCGCATGTCCAGGCCCGTCTGAAGTTTGCCAATGACCATCTGGATGATCCAGAGGAGGAATGGGAGAAGGTCATGTGGTCTGATGAGACAAAAATAGAGCTTTTTGGTCTAAACTCCACCCGCCGTGTTTGGAGGAAGAAGAAGGATGAGTACAACCCCAAGAACACCATCCCAACCGGGAAGCATGGAGGTGGAAACATCATTCTTTGGGGATGCTTTTCTGCAAAGGGGACAGGACGACTGCACCGTATTGAGGGGAGGATGGATGGGGCCATGTATCGCAAGATCTTTGCCAACAACCTCCTTCCCTCAGTAAGAGCATTGAAGATGGGTCGTGGCTGGGTCTTCCAGCATGACAACGACCCGAAACACACAGCCAGGGCAACTAAGGAGTGGCTCCGTAAGAAGCATCTCAAGGTCCTGGAGTGGCCTAGCCAGTCTCCAGACCTGAACCCAATAGAAAATCTTTGGAGGGAGCTGAAAGTCCGTATTGCCCAGCGACAGCCCCGAAACCTGAAGGATCTGGATGGAGGAGTGGGCCAAAATCGCTGCTGCAGTGTGTGCAAACCTGGTCAAGAACTACAGGAAACGTATGATCTCTGTAATTGCAAACAAAGGTTTCTCTACCAAATATTAAGTTCTGTTTTTCTGATGTATCAAATACTTATGTCATGCAATAAAATGCAAATTAATTACTTAAAAATCATACAATGTGATTTTCTGGATCTTTGTTTTAGATTCCGTCACTCACAGTTGAAGTGTACCTATGATAAAAATTACAGACTTCTACATGCTTTGTAAGTGGGAAAACCTGCAAAATCGGCAGTGTATCAAATACTTGTTCTCCCCACTGTAGCTGTGTGTAGTGTCTATGTATGAGTGTGCAAGCTTGCAGAAACTCCTTTTTATCCCTTAAGCTAATGTGGTGCAGCAGTATCTCATTACTGTTCTGTCCCTGAGGAATCTGTGGCCTGCTAGAGTGGAGCTGAACGACACACTGTCACTGTAATTAATGCTGGGGGAGAGGGCCTCAGAGCGGAGCTGGGCCTCAGAGCGGAGCTGGGCCTCAGAGCGGAGCTGGGCCTCAGAGCGGAGCTGGGCCTCAGAGCGGAGCTGGGCCTCAGAGCGGAGCTGGATGCGAGCTGGGAAGAGGGCAGAGTTGAATTAAGGGCCTCAGCTTGGAGATCTGAGAGTTTGGAAGTTCCCAATGAAGCCAGAGATGGAACTGTGTGAGAATCTCCGTAGGAAGTACTGAGGGGGCGAGATAGCATCATGGAGCTGCACGAGGGGGGCTAGGGCATTCCTAAACTGTTAGCTACTGTATAGTGTCTAGGTGGGCTGGTCTCTGCAGAGCTATTAGGGGGGCTGGAGAGGGGGGTGTGTGTGAAAATGTGTGGAGCCTAGTCAAATAGGATCTCCTCAAGATCCCTAACCTCATGGGTGGGCACGGATACACTCTCTGGAAGCTGTTCTTATGACACTGAAACATGACTGGATTGTACAACGTCCCTCTAATGTAGGGCTAATGTTTCTGCTATCCCACACTACACCCCTACTCTCCTCTGAGTGTGTCCCAAATGGTACTCTGTACCCTTTATATAGGGCTCTGGTCAAAAGTAGTGCGCTATAAAGGGTATGGGGTGCCATTTGGTACTCCTCCTCCTCCTCCTCCTCCTCCTCCTCCACTACGTCTCTCTATAGGAGGTAGACAGAAAAACACAGAAGTCCAATTAAAGCCGACATCGTCATAACAACATTTTTTTTTCTCCCTGCAGAGATTACGAAGATTATCGACCAAATACAGGACAGAGAAAATCTATCCCACCGACGTCGGGGAGAAGGAAGAGAATGTGAAGAAGAACCGCTATAAAGACATCCTGCCGTGTATGTAATCATGTGTAGTGTGTGTGTGTGTGTGTGTAGTGTAGTGTAGTGTAGTGTGGCCTCTCTAATGGCTCTTAGAGCCAGGGGGATATATGAATATTACTGGAGAGAATCACATTAATTCTACAGGCCTGAGAAAGCAGAAGGGCTCTGAGTGGACTGTAAAAATAAACTCTGGCCACAGACCCTCACAACACACACACATCCTCTTGGCCCTTCTACCCAACGACATAGCATCCAAGCCACACCCACCTCTTCTCTACTAGAACAACAGGATACTGTCATCTGAAGCCCTCTGTCTGTTAAATCAGAACATCTCCAATATTGGGATGGATGGATGGATGGATGGATGGATGGATGGATGGATGGAACAATTCAATATAAAGGCCTTTATATGTTATTGTTATATAATGCTGATTTATTTCTTCTGTTCACCATCCTTTCTATCTTTACTCCCTCTATTCTCTCTCTGTCTTTTTCTCTCTCTCTCTCATCCCTCTCTCTCTCGCTCCCTCTTTTCTCCTGCTCTTTCTTCCTCTCTCACTCTTTCGCTCACTCTTTTCTCCTGCTCCCTCTCTCTCTCCCTCTTGCTCGCTCTCTCGCTCTCTCTCTCTCTCTCTCGCCCTCTCTCTCCTATCACTGTCTCTTCTCTTTTCCTCTTTCTCTTTTTTTCTCTCTCTTTTCTTCTCGCTCTCTCTCTCTTCCTCTCACTCCCTTTTTCTGTCTCTTCTCTCTTCCTCTCTCTCTCTCTCTCTCTCTCCCTCTAACATGTATCCTCTTCTCTCCCACAGTTGACCACACAAGGGTAAAGCTGACTTTAAAAACAACCAATCAGGATGCAGATTACATCAATGCCAGCTTCATCAAGGTACAGTTGGCTTTCTACACACCTCAGACCTGGGACTGCATGCTGTGTGTGACCTCGCCCCTCTGCCATCCCACGGCTTACACAGCATCTTTCCTATCAGTTCTGTGTCTGTTTGCCATTGTGTGTGTGTGTGTGTGTGTGTGTGTGTGTGTGTGTGTGTGTGTGTTTCCTCCCTCCTCTCCCTCTCCTCTCTCTCTCCTCGGCTTCCTCCCTCCTCCGCTTCCTCCTCCCTCCTCTGCTTCCTCCCTCCTCCGCTTCCTCCCTCCTCCCTCTCTCTCCCTCCCTCCTCCACTCCCTCTCTTCCACTCCCTCTCCTTTCTCCTCTGCTTGTCCTCTCACTAAACTAAGTGTGTGTTAGTTCATCCATCCCTCTAATATTAGTTGTGTTGTGTTACCAGGGAATGGATGGTCCAGAGGCCTACATCGCTACCCAGGGTCCTCTAGCCAACACTGTCATGGACTTCTGGAGAATGAACTGGGAGTACAGTGTAGCCGTGAGTCTCACACACACACACACACACACACACACACACACACACACACACACACACACACACACACACACACACACACCGCACACATACTGAGACACAGACACTGTTTTTACCACTGCTCTCTGAGACTGTAATTTGTTTTAGGTGATAATGTGTTTATAATATATCCTGTGTGTCAGGTTTATTACCATGTGACGGTACAGAGTACAAACATTGAAATTTACATTTTTATAGCGTGATGTAAATTGAAAACCTTTCTGTTTCCAATGTTGCAGGTCATCGTAATGGCATGTCGAGAATTTGAGATGGGAAGGGTAAGAGTTTGATCCTTAAGACATCCTCCGTATGGTATTATGCTTTAGTACAATGAAAGAAACCACTTTCACTATTGATATCACACAAAGAGTAAGATGTTTAAGTGTTTTCATATCTTCCTCTCATGTGTTAGAGAGAGAGAGAGAGAGAGAGAGAGAGAGAGAGAGAGAGAGAGAGAGAGAGAGAGAGAGAGAGAGAGAGAGAGAGAGAGAGAGAGAGAGAGAGAGAGAGAGAGAGAGAGAGAGAGAGAGAGAGAGAGAGAGAGAGAGAGAGAGAGAGAGAGAGAGAGAGAGAGAGAGAGAGAGAGAGAGAGAGAGAGAGAGAGAGAGAGAGAGAGAGAGAGAGAGAGAGAGAGAGAGAGAGAGAGAGAGAGAGAGAGAGAGAGAGAGAGAGAGAGAGAGATTCATATGTTATTTTGTGGAGAATGTGGTTTAGGCTCTGAATCTGAAAGTCTCTGAATCCAATTATTTATCCTAATTTATTTTAGAAAAAGTGTGAGCGGTACTTTCCCCTGTTTGGTGACGAGCCCATGTCTTTTGGCCCGTTCAGAATCTCCTGTGTAAGTGACACACACACACACACACACACACACACACACATCTCCGTTCTATTCAGAGCCTCATATTAAAGGGGCGAGCTATTTTAAAGTGCCCTCTTTAGCTACAGAGCTCTACAGTGATGAACTTGTCCTCCGGAGACTGTGGAGCTCCATGCTCTGGGGTTAGTGTGCTGTCCAGAATGGAAGGGCTAAGTGGGAACTACATTGGCTGTGTTATTACATGGAGTCTTTAATAGAGCTAGTTACTGTGGCTGTAGTATTCAATATTCATGCGAAGGGAGCAAGTACATTTGATACGCACGCACGCACACAAACACACAGTCCAGTCAGCAGTCCTCGGTGTAACCGGCAAACAGAGGGCCAGCCGGGACTGTATAAAGAGGCAGACCGTGGCCTTTGACTAACTGAAGGGACTCAGAGAGTTCTCTGTGTGTCCCGAGCCAATACACACAGTCAGAAGGAGCTGCTGCAGAAAGGCTCGTTGTAACAAGTAGAGTAGGGATTTAGAGTCTTGTTATTCAACAATAAAACATTTTAACTGATGTTTTCTGAAGCTGCTTTTTGAAACTGACTAGTCCTGTAAGTTGTACACCTGTTACAGTTCAACTGAATCCTCTGTTTCTGCTGGTAGGAATCAGAACAGCCTCGAAGCGACTATTTCATCAGGACTCTGACAGTGGAGCATGACAATGTGAGTTATTCTATTTTCTTCCCCCAAACCCATTGAAACACAATGGACCTTCAGTTTCATCATTCTGCTCTTTCTGGAAACGAATTTCCTCTCTCTCTCTCTCCCCCCTTCCCGCCGTACAGGAGACACGGAGGATAACCCAGTTCCATTACATCAACTGGCCAGACCATGACGTCCCCTCGTCCTTTGATTCCATCTTGGATATGATTGGTCTGATGAGAGAGTACCAGGAGCATGATGACGTACCCATCTGTATACACTGCAGGTACACACACACACACACACACCCCTCCCAGGCCCTCTGTGGGGGTCGCGCTCCAAACAACCAGCTCAGCTCTTTCTATCCCCCCTTTCATATCTGGTCCTCAACTAATTAACGTCAAGAAGTACCTTCAGGGCCTTCATCATTATTATCATCATCTTCAGGCTGATTGACGCCACATGCTTGTTCCTCTCTTCTGGCCCTGGGGATTCACTGCTCACTACCGTGGGAGAATGGAGAGGAGCGGGAGACGGGGATGTTGGGGGCCAAGGGGGCTTAAGGATGTTTTTCATGGGCTGTTAAGTCTTTGAACATATACTGTAGCTTAGAACACACACACACGCTCTGACTGTTAGCTCCTGCTGTAAAGCCACCAAGCCTAATGGAAGCTAGGAGATGTATTCTGTCTCTCTGTGTTGACAGTGCTGGCTGCGGGAGGACAGGGGCCATATGTGCTATAGACTACACATGGAACCTACTGAAGGCTGGGGTACATACACTATGACACGCACACACTCAACTTATTACCTCTGCTGTTTCCTGGAGCATAGATAGACCACTAAGTAATGTTCTTGTTGGTTTGTAGAAGATTCCAGAAGACTTCAACGTGTTCCGACTGATTCAGGAGATGAGAACACAGAGGCATTCTGCTGTTCAGACCAAGGTAATGTGGCGTTCTGCGGTTCAGACCAAGGTAATGTGGCATTCTGCTGTTCAGACCCAGGTCATGTGGCGTTCTGCTGTTCAGACCCAGGTCATGTGGCATTCTGCTGTTCAGACCCAGGTCATGTGGCGTTCTGCTGTTCAGACCCAGGTCATGTGGCGTTCTGCTGTTCAGACCCAGGTCATGTGGCGTTCTGCTGTTCAGACCCAGGTCATGTGGCGTTCTGCTGTTCAGACCCAGGTCATGTGGCATTCTGCTGTTCAGACCCAGGTCATGTGGCGTTCTGCTGTTCAGACCCAGGTCATGTGGCGTTCTGCTGTTCAGACCCAGGTCATGTGGCGTTCTGCTGTTCAGACCCAGGTCATGTGACGTTCTGCTGTTCAGACCCAGGTCATGTGGCATTCTGCTGTTCAGACCCAGGTCATGTGGCGTTCTGCTGTTCAGACCCAGGTAATGTGGCATTCTGCTGTTCAGACCCAGGTCATGTGGCGTTCTGCTGTTCAGACCCAGGTAATGTGGCATTCTGCTATAGATATGTGTAGCCTGCTTGGACACTGGCTCCCCACATTTCCCACCCTCCCATGCCGAATAGATTTGTGTGTATTGGGTATACGTTGTGAAACTGTTAGATATTACTGCCACTGTCAGAGCTAGAAGCACAAGCATTTCGCTACACCCGCAATAACATCTGCTAACCACGTGTATGTGACCAATACATTTGATTTGATTTGATGCCACAGGGCTCTTTCCCGCCCTCCCATGCCGAATAGCCTGAAGCCACAATGCTTTTCTCGCAGGCTCTATTTCCCTATGTGGGAGCATTGTGAACTGTAGGTCAGGGTTTTTGAACTGGTTACACGTACATTGAACAACACAGCAGCTTTTTTGGCATTTTTTGTTTTCTCTTCATAACAATAAATCTACGTCAAAGTTGGCTCTTTTACAATGGAGGTCAATAGGAAAGAGTTGTTTTTCCCCAATTTGTGGGCGTGGTCAATATCGATGGAGTGTCTGGGTTATGGTTTTAATATGAATACAAGTGTTGTTCATTGTTCTGTGCTTCCTCACTGTCCTCTTTCTGTCTCTCCCTCTCTCTCCCTCCCCCACCCTCTCTCTCCCCCCTACAGGAACAGTATGAGTTGGTTCACAGAGCTATCTCTCAGCTCTTTGAGAAACAGCTGCTGTTCCTGGAGAGCCCCACCAACTCAGAGATCCATGGTGGCATGGTGAGAACTACTCCACACCACACTACTCCACACCACACTACTCCACACCACACTACTCCACACCAGACTACACCACACTACTCCACACCACACTACTCCACACCACACTACTCCACACCAGACTACTCCACACCAGACTACTCCACACCAGACTACTCCACACCAGACTACTCCACACCAGACTACTCCACACCAGACTACTCCACACCAGACTACTCCACACCAGACTACTCCACACCAGACTACTCCACACCACGCTACTCCACGCCACGCCACGCTACTCCACGCCACGCTACTCCACACCACGCTACTCCACACCACGCTACTCCACACCACGCCACGCTACTCCACACCACGCTACTCCACACCACGCTACTCCACACCACACTACAGCTCCTGGCGAGCCCCATTAACTCAGAGCCCCACGATGCCATGGTGAGTATTTCTTTACACAACATTTATAACATTACAGCACCACCACATATAACATTACATTACAGCACCACCACATATAACATTACATTACAGCACCACCACATATAACATTACATTACAGCACCACCACATATAACATTACAGCACCACCACCACATATAACATTACAGCACCACCACATATAACATTACATTACAGCACCACCACATATAACATTACAGCACCACCACATATAACATTACAGCACCACCACATATAACATTACATTACAGCACCACCACATATAACATTACATTACAGCACCACCCCATATAACATTGCAGCACCACCACGTATAACATTACATTACAGCACCACCACATATAACATTACATTACAGCACCACCACATATAACATTACTTTACAGCACCACCACGTATAACATTACATTACAGCACCACCACGTATAACATTACATTACAGCACCACCACGTATAACATTACTTTACAGCACCACCACATATAACATTACAGCACCACCACATATAACATTACATTACAGCACCACCACGTATAACATTACATTACAGCACCACCACGTATAACATTACATTACAGCACCACCACATATAACATTACATTACAGCACCACCACGTATAACATTACATTACAGCACCACCACGTATAACATTACATTACAGCACCACCACGTATAACATTACATTACAGCACCACCACATATAACATTACAGCACCACCACATATAACATTACATTACAGCACCACCACGTATAACATTACATTACAGCACCACCACGTATAACATTACATTACAGCACCACCACGTATAACATTACATTACAGCACCACCACGTATAACATTACATTACAGCACCACCACGTATAACATTATATTACAGCACCACCACGTATAACATTACTTTACAGCACCACCACATATAACATTACATTACAGCACCACCACGTATAACATTACATTACAGCACCACCACATATAACATTACATTACAGCACCACCACGTATAACATTACATTACAGCACCACCACGTATAACATTACATTACAGCACCACCACGTATAACATTACATTACAGCACCACCACGTATAACATTACATTACAGCACCACCACGTATAACATTACATTACAGCACCACCACATATAACATTACAGCACCACCACATATAACATTACATTACAGCACCACCACGTATAACATTACATTACAGCACCACCACGTATAACATTACATTACAGCACCACCACGTATAACATTACATTACAGCACCACCACGTATAACATTACATTACAGCACCACCACATATAACATTACAGCACCACCACATATAACATTACATTACAGCACCACCACGTATAACATTACATTACAGCACCACCACGTATAACATTACATTACAGCACCACCACGTATAACATTACATTACAGCACCACCACGTATAACATTACATTACAGCACCACCACGTATAACATTACATTACAGCACCACCACGTATAACATTACATTACAGCACCACCACATATAACATTACATTACAGCACCACCACGTATAACATTACATTACAGCACCACCACGTATAACATTACATTACAGCACCACCACGTATAACATTACATTACAGCACCACCACGTATAACATTACATTACAGCACCACCACGTATAACATTACATTACAGCACCACCACATATAACATTACAGCACCACCACATATAACATTACATTACAGCACCACCACGTATAACATTACATTACAGCACCACCACATATAACATTACATTACAGCACCACCACATATAACATTACAGCACTGCCACATATAACATTACATTACAGCACCACCACGTATAACATTACATTACAGCACTGCCACGTATAACATTACATTACAGCACCTCCACGTATAACAATACAGCACCACCACATATAACATTACATTTCTACCTCACACAACAACCCCAATACCTCCCAAATACTTGACAACTCTACCTAGATTACATAACCACTCTAGCTCGACAATATTCTGCCTGTTCCTCCACTTCTCACAACACCCCATCACACTCACTCCCCCACAACCCTAAGAAATGTCTGTCTCCCTCTGAAGTGCTTCAGCTTCCAAATTTCTCCTCAGAAACAGCTTGGCTCCCCATGTTGTCACTCACTCATTCTGTCTTACACACACCGGACACACACACACACACACACACTCCCACTCTCTCACTTACACACACACACTCTCTCTCTCTCAAAACAACAAAAGCTTCTAGACTGATTCACTGAGCAGATGGGCTGGTCAGAGAGTTCTGTGAACACACACACACAGCTGTGTTCTAAGAATTTGACTGGCCTCAAGGGGTGGCCTTGTGTCTGTGTTGCTCTCTTTCTCTCTCGCTCTACCTCTCTCTCTCTCTCTACCTCTCTCTTCCTCTTTCTCTCTCTCTTCCTCGTTCTCTCTCTTCCTAGCTCTCTCTTCCTCGCTCGCTCTCTCGCGCTCTCTCTCCCTCCTTTTCTCTCTTCCTCCTTCTGTCTTCCCCTCTCTTCCCCTCTCTCTCTCCCTCTTCCTCTCTCTCTTCCTCTCTCTCTCTTCCTCCCTTTTCACTCTGGAGGGAGGGAGGAGAGAAAAGGAGGCAGATGAGGAGGAGGGTCTGGTAACGTGCCAGGAGCTGGGGCTGATGTCCTGTTTAGGAAACTGTGACATCATGCTCCCATAATGCTTCCTCTCCTCTTCCTCTATTCCTCTCCCTCTACTATTCATCTTCTTCTCCTCTTCCTCTTCCTCTCCACTACTCCTCTTCCTCTATTCCTCTCCTCTTCCTCTTCTCTCCAACAACCTGAGAATAGAGAGCACACATCTGAGAAAGAGAACATATTGGAACAACACAGTCACGCAGCACACACAACACAACTAAGCAGCACACACACACACACACACACACACACACACACACACACACACACACATTAGCGTGCACATAAACACACACACACACACACACACAGCAGCACACACAGATGATATCAGTATGTACTACGGTGTATTAGGCTGTATGTATTCTGTGCACTGTAATCATGTCTATACAGGCACATGTATAGTCCCACTTTTGGCTATATGTAGCAACCAGCTAGCAACAGATGCACACTAACTGAGCTTCTACACATAAACAATGTTTGGACACAGACTAACCAGGAACAAGAGCCTGGGACAATAGCAGGAACAATAGCCACAAACAGCGGCACACATGACCTGAGCTGACCTCCTTACCTTGTCATTTAGCAGACGCTTTTATCCAGAGCGACTTACTGCTAGTTAGTTCATACATGTTCATACTTTTTGTCATATTGGTCCCCCGTGGGAATCGAACCCACAACCCTCGCGTTGCAAGCGCCATGCTCTACCATCTGAACTACACGGGACTATGTATAGGAAACCCCAGTGATGATATGAACAGGACTGGAAGCCATGTAGCCTTGCTAGTATTAGAACCAGTGCAGACAGACCCATTCTCTTATCTTTTTCCATCCCTCTGTTTCTTCTCCTCCTCAGGACGAGGGGCTCAGACCAGAGAAAGCTGGACACCACTCAGACGAGGAGAGATGGGACACACCGCCCCCCAAACCACCCCGCATACGCAGGTACAGTACATTGACATCATCATGTATGCACCAACACTCTGTATATACACAACCCAGTGGTTGGTGTTCTAGTCTGCAGTTTGTTTGATGTGGAACCGCATCATCTCGGCTTCCTGCTGAGCTGTCTCTCGCTCCCTCTCTCTCTCTCTGTCTCTCTCTCTCCCTCTTTCTCTGGTTATGTATACTGGAGTCATCATACTAATTAGCTTCTATTTGTACCAGTGTCAATGTGAAATGGGTTTTTTGTATCACTCCCCATGAGACCCTCTAACCGTTAGGCTACCTTCCACCCTCAACATGCCTTTGTGCATTGTCCGCTGTGGGTGTGTAGCTTGGTGTGTGTGTGTGTGTGTGTGTGTAGGGGGGATGTTTTGAGTGAGTGTGTATTTAGTGTATCTTCATGAGTGTCAAGATATCGCTGGAATTCCTCAGGGACTCTATCAAGGTCAGACACGGTGAATCATGGTCCACTCACACACACATTCTCAGTGTCACCCCATCACCATGTCACCACGCCCAAAAGTCACATAACTTCATCCTCCCTGCTCTGGGGAGGGTGGGTTTGTGGGTGGCTGGGTGGCTGGAGGCCTATTTATTCCCTTCATGCTGTTGTTAGTGTTGTAGTCTGGGGCCTGTACTCCGTACGTGTGGGCAATGAATCAAACCCTCACTAATGGTATATTAAAACTTCTATGGTTGAGTCCTCAGAAACCATATGGGCTGTTCTATGTTGTTTTTTCTGTGTTCTATGTTCTGAGCTTTAGTTCAATGAGTTCTATGTTCTAAACTTCAGTTCAATGAGTTCTATGTTCTAAACTTCAGTTCAATGAGTTCTATGTTCTGAGCTTCAGTTCAATGAGTTCAATGTTCTGAGCTTCAGTTCTATGAGTTCTATGTTCTGAGCTCTTGTTCAGATCAATAGACAGGAGCAGTTGTGATATTTTGCCCCCAAAGATCCTACCATGTCCTACTGACAAAATAATGGAAACACTTGAGTAAATGACAGATACAAAGTATATTGATCGCAGGTGCTTCCACACAGGTGTGGTTCCTGAATTCATTAAGCAATTAACATCCCATCATGCTTAGAGTCATGTATAAAAATGCTCAGTTGCCCATTATTTTGGCTATCATGGCTAGAAGAAGTGATCTAAGTGACTTTGAAAGAGAAGTCTCAAAGGAGCTTATGGGGTTTAAAGTGTGTGTGTGTGTGTGTGTGCTGTGTGTATATGTGGGTCACCAGATCTCAACTCAATTGATGGGAGATTCTGGAGCAGTGCCTGAGACACCATCAACAAAACACCAAATGATGGAATTTCTCATTGAAGAATGGTGTCACATCCCTCAAATAGCATTCCAGACACTTATTGAATCTATGCTAAGGTGCATTGAAGATGTTCTGGCTCGTGGTGGCCCAACACCCTACTACTTTATTTTGTCAGTTACCTGTAGCTACTAACAGTAACAGAGATCTTATTCATGCCACTTTACTGACTGTAGGCCTATCTGACTGTAGTCCTATCTGACTGTAGACTGACTGTAGTCCTATCTGACTGTAGTCCCATCTGACTGTAGACTGACTGTAGTCCTATCTGACTGTAGACTGACTGTAGTCCTATCTGACTGTAGTCCCATCTGACTGTAGACTGACTGTAGTCCCATCTGACTGTAGACTGACTGTAGTCCCATCTGACTGTAGACTGACTGTAGTCCCATCTGACTGTAGACTGACTGTAGTCCCATCTGACTGTAGACTGACTGTAGTCCCATCTGACTGTAGACTGACTGTAGTCCCATCTGACTGTAGACTGACTGTAGTCCTATCTGACTGTAGACTGACTGTAGTCCTGACTGTAGACTGACTGTAGTCCTATCTGACTGAAGACTCTGAGAACACACTGACTGTGCGTGAGCGTTTGTGTACTGCGTAGTCATGTGCAGGGCATTAACCTGCGTTTGTCATCATGTCTACTAGAGTGGGTGACATGCTAACCAAAGATGGATGGACAATTCAGAATTCATAACTTTAGAAATATGTGTGAACTGTGAAGTTCCCTCTCATGAACTCACACTTTTTCAGCAGTTTTGAGTGAGTGTGATCTTTATTTGGTACACGACCACATCCTCACACTGCTGAAAGTGTGTGATTTCATGAGAGGGAACTTCACAGTTCACACATCTTTCTGAAGTTATGAATTCTGAATGTTCCATCCCCCCGTGGTTACCATGTCACCCACTCTAGCAGACAACCTCAGTTTCCTGGAAAGAAAGGCTGGTCGACTGATATCTTACTCAGGTTCAATTCAGCAAGATTATACTGTGTTATGTCACAGTGGAAGAAATATAATATATCATGGTATTAGGCCTGTATTAACTAAACTGTATTCAAGACATTTTATTGGAAAATGATCTGTTCTTATGTAATGTTATGATTTATTTCAGTAAGATTACTGTGGTAAATCCATGAAATGATGTACGTTTGGAGAAGTATTTTTTATTCAGATAAATGTTTTTCTTTATATTCTATTGTACATTAAAGTCTACCATCTAGTGGTAGAAATGTGTAAATGTTTGCATAAATATTAAGTTGGAATTCTTATTCACTATGTCATTATATTCATTTCTCTCAATCGCTCCTCCCTTTCACCCCCCCTTCTCTCGCCTCTCTCGCTCCCCCCCTCTCTCTCTCCCGCTCTCTCTCTCAGCAGTCAGTTGGAAGGGGATGTGAAAGAGGAGATCCTTCAGCCTCCAGAGCCACGCCCGGTTCCTCCCATCCTCACCCCGTCTCCCCCCTCTGCCTTTCCCACCGTCACCAACGTACGGCAGGACAGCGACCGCTACCACCCCAAGCCTGTCATCCACGTCCTGGCCTCCGCACAACAACAGCAGCCCCAGAACGCCCAACAGTTCCCTGATCTGAAGGAGAACTATAACAAGACTTCAGACAAGACATCGTTGGACAGTGTCCCCCCAGGAGGCCCCCCAGCCCAGGCCCCCTCTCCCTCCTCCCCCTCCCCAGCGGACGGGGCAGTGCGTCTAGAGAGGAAGCTGAGTATTGAGATACAGAAGGTTCCATTACAGGAGGGTCCTAAAAGCTTTGATGGTAACAGCAAGCTGCATAGATCCCATGCCTTCAAGACCCGCTCCAACACCTCCAGTTCCTCTCTTTCTGAGGACTCGGGGGCCGACGGGGGCCCCCCCAACATAACGCACCAGGGAGCCTTCGGGACCCTCCCCGCACGCCCCAACCACTTGCCCCTTAAAGGGGAGAAGGGGGGTCAGGCAGGCTTGATCAGCCCAGAGAAAGCCCCCACACCTCCAGCCCTGGTGACTGGGTCAGAGAGCACCCCCACCTCCAATCTGACCTCTTCCCTGCCCCTCTCCTCTACCTCCACCCCCGTCAGGACTGCTCTGAGCTTCACCAACCCTCTGCACTCAGACTTCCCTGATGTGACGGGAGATGGAGGGATCGCTGGAGTAGGAGGAGGGGAGAGTTCCAGACCTTCATGGTCCTCCAAGGCAACGGACACGGTTACGGCGGCCCATGGCGAACACCCGCCCAGGAAGGTGTCGACCATGTCCATCGCCAGGCAACAGTCGCCCACGGAAACGGCATCAAGTACGTAGTTACATTAGGTCTTTTACTAACTAACCTACCTCCCTAACTCTCAGTTGGGCTGTGGTACTACTGACTAAAACGTACTAGGGACCAGACACCAGACAGAAGATGGGCTGGGGCTGGGAGTGAGGGTCAGAGCTGGGTTCAAACACTATTTGAAATAATTTAACATTCTTTATCTGGACTTGATTGAGCTTGCCTGGGGGAAATGGACCAATTTGGCACTGCAGGCAGACTAAAGCAAATGCTAAAAGTATGTTAAAGATTTCAAATAGTATTTGAACCCAGGTGGCATGGTTGGGGTCCTAAGGGTCAGTGGTTGTTGTGGTCAGCTGTAGGGTGGAGTAGCAGCTGACAGGCAGATCTAGGGTCAGTTTGTGGAGGGCCAGTGGCCAGAGGGCACTAGCAGACTACACTGTAATGACAGGCTGTCGAAGGCTGTCTAGACGCACACATACACGCACACATACACACACGGACAAGGTATGTAGACCACAGATCTATATAACACACAGCACTGTGAGGGACAATGGAGACTGATCAGTCCAACTGACAGTCTCAGACCACTGGCTTGAAATATAGATGAATTATATACAGACAGACTAGCTTATGGACTGCTCATGTGGAGAATGAACATTTTAATTATGTCTAAAGCATATACTGTGTGGATACGTTGAATATATTGTTATTAAAATAAGACGACCATGGAACTAAAATGATAATGTCTTGTAACCGGAAAAAAAAAAAGTGTCAATAAACATTTTACCATGGTAACCCAGACCTAGTCCACTGAGGACAAGACACACATATAATGGTGTCTCACTGGAGGCTAAAAAAACTGACCACGGCACGATAGTGTAACCCACACTGTCAATGTTATTAGATTGTGTATAGTTCCATATTACAGCTGCTCTAGCAGGCCTTGGCTTAGGGTTTAGGCTATAGACTACATGTTGGAGTTACTGCAGTATTATGTGACAGTGAAGGGACAGAACAGGACGGTACAGGATGCTGGGTGGGGTTATGTAAAGATGGTGGGGTTATGTAAAGATGGTGGGGTTATGTAAAGATGGTGGGGTTATGTAAAGATGGTGGGGTTATGTAAAGATGGTGGGGTTATGTCTATGGGTTATTTGGGAGGTGGGGAGGGCTGACTGGGAGGAAAGAGCTAATGGTAAGTCTTAGATGGGGTTATGTTCAGAGGGGTAATGGTAAGTCTTAGATGGGGTTATGTTGAGAGGGGTAATGGTAAGTCTTAGATGGGGTTATGTTCAGAGGGGAAATGGTAAGTCTTAGATGGGGTTATGTTGAGAGGGGAAATGGTAAGTCTTAGATGGGGTTATGTTGAGAGGGGTAATGGTAAGTCTTAGATGGGGTTATGTTCAGAGGGGAAATGGTAAGTCTTAGATGGGGTTATGTTCAGAGGGGTAATGGTAAGTCTTAGATGGGGTTATGTTCAGAGGGGTAATGGTAAGTCTTAGATGGGGTTATGTTCAGAGGGGTAATGGTAAGTCTTAGATGGGGTTATGTTGAGAGGGGTAATGGTAAGTCTTAGATGGGGTTATGTTCAGAGGGGTAATGGTAAGTCTTAGATGGGGTTATGTTGAGAGGGGTAATGGTAAGTCTTAGATGGGGTTATGTTCAGAGGGGTAATGGTAAGTCTTAGATGGGGTTATGTTGAGAGGGGTAATGGTAAGTCTTAGATGGGGTTATGTTCAGAGGGGTAATGGTAAGTCTTAGATGGGGTTATGTTGAGAGGGGTAATGGTAAGTCTTAGATGGGGTTATGTTCAGAGGGGTAATGGTAAGTCTTAGATGGGGTTATGTTCAGAGGGGTAATGGTAAGTCTTAGATGGGGTTATGTTGAGAGGGGTAACGTTAAGTCTTAGATGGGGTTATGTTCAGAGGGGTAATGGTAAGTCTTTTCAGACAGTCTGATGCTTCTGTTGGATGATTTGTTGGTTATGTGTAATGTTCTGAAGGTGTGGATGAGTAAACATCTGATCGTGTGTGTGGCTACGGATCTGCTGTTGATGTCTTTGAGCTCATGGCATGTGGCGCTTTCTGACCATCAGTGCTTGCTGGGGGAGGTGTGTGTGTTTGCCTGCGTGTCACCCCATTGGAAGTGGGCCATTAGCGGTGCTCTTTGGGCCAAAGCATGGAGTAATCTTACATCTGTCCATGTTGCAAACAGGCTAATGTGTTCTGCTGCTCCCCGTCTGCCCCACTACTGAGCTGGTTTGCAATGTAGAGTGCATCCCAAATGGCACCCTTTTCCCTATATAGTGCATTACTGTTGACAAAAGGGTGCCATTTGGGACAGAGACCGCAATATACAAGGCTGTTTCTGCTTTCCCCAAGGAGAGATGTTGCTAGGGCTCAACAGGATGTTTCAGACAGGAGAGATGTTGCTAGGGCTCAACAGGATGTTTCAGACAGGAGAGATGTTGCTAGGACTCAACAGGATGTTTCAGACAGGAGAGATGTTGCTAGGACTCAACAGGATGTTTCAGACAGAGATGTTGCTAGGGCTCAACAGGATGTTTCAGACAGGAGAGATGTTGCTAGGGCTCAACAGGATATTTCAGACAGGAGAGATGTTGCTAGGGCTCAACGGGATGTTTCAGACAGGTGAGATGTTGCTAGGGCTTAAAGCTAAGCACAATTGACTACAGCTCAGTAATGTGTTTTCACAATGAAAAATGTCTCTTGGACCCTTGTTGTGTTTCCCTACGTGCCCTAGTCAGACAGAGTAGTGTTAGGCTGGGTGTACGTGCCCTTGTCAGACAGAGTAGTGTTAGGCTGGGTGTACGTGCCCTTGTCAGACAGAGTAGTGTTAGGCTGGGTGTACGTGCCCTAGTCAGACAGAGTAGTGTTAGGCTGGGTGTACGTGCCCTTGTCAGACAGAGTAGTGTAGGCTGGGTGTACGTGACCTTGTCAGACAGAGTAGTGTAGGCTGGGTGTACGTGACCTTGTCAGACAGAGTAGTGTTAGGCTGGGTGTACGTGCCCTTGTCAGACAGAGTAGTGTTAGGCTGGGTGTACGTGCCCTAGTCAGACAGAGTAGTGTTAGGCTGGGTGTATGTGCCCTTGTCAGACAGAGTAGTGTTAGGCTGGGTGTACGTGCCCTTGTCAGACAGAGTAGTGTAGGCTGGGTGTACGTGCCCTTGTCAGACAGAGTAGTGTTAGGCTGGGTGTACGTGCCCTTGTCAGACAGAGTAGTGTAGGCTGGGTGTATGTGCCTGTGAGGAAGCAGACGGTGTCTGGGAGGATAGTTGATGTGAAAGACTAATCAGTATGGATGAAAGGAGGAGGGGATCCATGGAGGAGAGTGCTGAGAGGGTGGGACAATGCATGTGTACCAACCAACCGTGTGCCCGGGTGTAAAGCCCCTGATATTACCACTATACACAATGGCCTGACAATCACTTAACTGCCCAGAGATGTGATTTGTGGTTTTGATCACAGCTGATGGGGAATCAAGCAATATCCTAATCATGATCTCAAAATCACCTGATCTCTGATTGTACGATCTCCTTTGCTTGTGATTTAAACAGCTGTGATTTGATGGGAATGATGGAATGGTTTGGCATTGATTTTGGCTCTGCTTGGCTTTGTGGCGCGTTGTCTTGGTTTGTGGTGGTTCTGCCTCTGAAACAGCACCTTTATCCTCACTGCACTACTTTACCTAGGGCTCTTGCTAAACGTAGTGCACTTAATCATTGGGAATGGGGCGCCATCTCAGATGTACCTGTTTCTCGCTGTCGTTTGATTGTTGATTGTCTGCCGATTGACCGTCGATTTAACCTTTGACCCCCTGGTAGTAACACCTGCTGTACTCTGACCTCTGACCCAGACAGTGACCAGAGTGAAGATTCCCCTCCCCCTCTACCTGAGAGAACCCCAGAGTCCTTCATTTTGGCCACAGGTGTGTTTTAACGATCTGAAACTTGATCTCCCAGTCTTGGTCTCCTACATCAGGAATGGTGGGATGTAGTAAGATGTCTGGCGTCATGAGACTACAGACAAGGGAGGGTCTGCAGTTTCCAACAGTCCTGGAGAGCCACTGTGTTGCAGGTTTTTGTTCCAGCCCAACTGTAAGTTAACACATCTGATTAAAATGATCAACTAATCATAGTCTCCTATTTAGACTGTGAAAAGGTGAATTTAGTGTTTTAGAGCTGGGCTTGAACAAAAACCTGCACCTTCTGGCATTCTTCAGCCCTCCAGGACTGGCTCCACCAACTGGTCTGCCTCCACCAACTGGTCTGCCTGCTGTCTCCTGCTGCAGTGTGGTGGCTTGACACAAGAGGGCGCCAGAAACAACTCTGCAGAACCTGATCATGGATGGGTTTGGCTTCTTCTCGATCAGTCATCTCCACTTCAGAACTCTTCCAGATTACTTTTGATATGACTGTTGTTGATGAGAGGAAATGAAATTACCATTCAAGGTGCCCAAAACAGTTGAGACCAACTCCTTAGTGTCCTTCCAACAGCACACCACTCAACTCCTTAGTGTCCTAACAGCACACCACTCAACTCCTTAGTGTCCTAACAGCACACCACTCAAATCCTTAGTGTGCTAACATTACTCCACTCAAACTCTATTAGGGCCATACATAGGGCCAGGGGGTTTTCATCACCATGTGACCAGACCAGGAAGTACTCCAGGCCCCAGGTATAGCCTACAAGTACAACTAGGGTCCTGAGTTTTTACAGATGGTCGGAAAAACTCCTGGTCCTACTTCTGATATCCCCAGCACTAGCAGCAGTAGTACCTGACTGACATTGATACTATGGTGATGTCATTAGGCCCAAGGGGAGAAGTTGCAGGACCACCAGATCATTAGTTCTAGAGATCATTATAAGCAGAGTTTAGCTGGGTCCAGCTCCGAGGAGGATGGCAATGGACAACTTTTCATCACATCCTCCAGTTAGCTGCGTTATTTTTCCCCACAGGCAGCAGGGCTACTGACTGGTTCTCAGTGCAAGTTTGTTTTTGTTTGTTTACGTTTTTACACAGTTGATAATGTGGTGTTGCCACTTCCACATTAGCTTATGAATTGGTTAAGGAGCTTTTTGTGCCTGGAGGTCTAATGGCAAATAACCCTGTTCTGCTCAATCCAGAGTGCCACCCCTCGCTCTCCTCTAATGGTTCGGCTCTGAACCCCCCCCCTTCTCCAACTGTTATGATTTGGCTCGTTACCGTGCCCTTTCCCAGAACCCCTTGCCTGCAGGTCAGCCTCAGCCCTGTGCAGCTGTGAAGGGATGATGGAGAGAGTGATGAATGGATGGATGGAGCGAAAGAGGGAGGAAGGACAGAGTTAATTGACTCACTGAGCTGGCAGATAGCCTGCTAATTCCAGAGAACGCTATCATTAGATTGTGTGTGTTTATGTAGTGATGTGCGTACTTTGCGCATGACACAAGTCATTCTTACAACAATTGTTTACAGACAGATTATTTAATTTATAATCCACTATATCACAATTCCAGTGGGTCAGAAGTTTACATACACTAAATTGACTGTGCCTTTAAACAGCTTGGAAAATTCAAGAAAATGATTTGAAGCTTCTGATAGGCTAATTGACATAATTTGAGCAAATTGGAGGTGTACCAGTGGATGTATTTCAAGGCCTACCTTCAAACTCAGTGCCTCTTTGCTCGATATCATGGGGAAATCAGCCTTAGAAAGCCTAGACCTTAGAAAGCCTAGACCTCCACAAGTCTGTTGTAAAATTTCCAAATGCCTGAAGGTACCACGTTCATCTGTACAAACAATAGTACGCAAGTATAAACACCATGGGACCCAACAGCCGTCATACCGCTCAGGAAAGAGACGTGTTCTGTCTCCTAGAGATGAATGTACTTTGGTGCAAATCAATCCCAGAACAACAGCAAAGGACCTTGTGAAGATGCTGGAGGAAACGGGTACAAAAGTATCTATATCCACAGTAAAACAAGTCCTATATCGACATAACCTGAAAGGCAGCTCAGCAAGGAAGAAGCCACTGCTCCAAAACCGCAATAAAAAAGCCAGACTACGGTTTGCAACTGAACATGGGGACAAAGATCGTACTTTTTGGAGAACTGTCCTCCGATCTGATGAAACAAAAATAGAATTGTTTGGCCATAATGACCATCATTATGTTTGGAGGAAAAAGGGGGAGGCTTGCAAGCCGAAGAACACCATCCCAACCGTGAAGCACAGGGTGGCAGCATCATGTTGTGGGGGTGCTTTGCTGCAGGAGGGACTGGTGCACTTCACAAAATAGATGGCATCATGAGGAAAGAAAATTATGTGGATATATTGAAGCAACATCTCAAGACATCAGTCAGGAAGTTATGGGACAAATGGGTCTTCCAAATGGACAATGACCCCAAGCATACTTCCAAAGTGTGGCAAAATAGTTTAAGTAAAGTCAAGGTATTGGAGTGGCCATCACAAAGCCCTGATCTCAATCCTATAGAACATTTGTGGGCAGAACTGAAAAAGCGTGTGCGTGCAAGGAGGCCTACACACCTGACTCAGTTACACCAGTTCTGTACGGAGGAATGGGCCAAAATTCACCCAACTTATTGTGGGAAGCTTGTGGAAGGCTACCCAAATGTTTTACCCAAGTTTAACAATTTAAAGGCAATGCTACCAAATACTAATTGAGTGTATGTATACATCTGACCCACTGGGAATGTGATGAAAGAAATAAAAGCTGAAATAAATCATTCTCTCTACTATTATTCTGACATTTCACATTCTTAAAATAAAGTGGTGATCCTAACTGACCTAAAACAGGGAATTTTTGCTAGGATTAAATGTCAGGAATTGTGAAAAACTGAGTTTAAATGTATTTGGCTAAGGTGTATGTAAACTTCCGACTTCAACTGTAAATAGTAGTAGTAGTAGATGATGATGATGGACTGCATATTTACAACTAGTTTTACGTTAGGGCAAGGTCAACCATTAAGAGCTGAGGAGACACTGGGTTGATCAACGGAACAGTCGCAATTGGTGCTTAAATTACCTCCAGCATGCAGTTACAGCTACAATGGAATGAATGAGGAAGTCTGAGCGGTAAATAAAGATGTTCTAAAGGGGAAGTCTCTTGTGGCCAGACATACTCTTGTGTCCGCAGCCTAGAAGACTGTCACTTGAGGCTACTAAATATGTAGAGCTACGGTTTGTGTTCACGGAATTCTTGTCTCTCTTGTCTTTTATTGTCTCTCTGTCTGTCCATCTCTAGACCCCTTGAAGTCACCAGGATCATCAGACTGGAGTATTTCAGAGGACCAGTCAGGAAAAGGTCCATGTTTTCCTCAGGTGAAGACCGTTATCACCAGCTTTATAGAAACCCTGTTCTCCAGTCCTGCTTCTGGGGACCACGGGGTGTGCAGGGTTTTGTTCCCGCCCAGTACTAGCAGACCTGATTCAACTAATTAAGAGCTTGATGATGCGTTGAATGAGGTGTGTTCGTACTAGGCAGGAACAACTGCTTTAGCCTGCTTCATATGATCCATTGAGATACACCCTATGTATGTCTCTTCATCAACTCTTCTTCAGCCCTGTTATTAATCTGTGTCATCGGTCTCTTTCCACAGGAGCAGAGGAGTACACAGGCACAGATAGCCGAGAGAGGTAGGTGGCTCATCTCTTCAGTGTTTGGGCTAAATGATTGGCCGCACATGCTGCCTCTGATGGCACGAGGGAGGCGATCTCTGTGCCCAACATAAGCCCTAGTATGCATCCCAAATGGAACCCTATTCACTATATAGTGCATGGGCCCTGGTCAAAAGAAGTGCACTATAAAGGAATGAGGTGCCATTTGGGCCCCAGTCAGTCTCTAATGTGGTGTTTGTCCCTGCCTCTCAGATTGGTGATTAGGAGAGAGCAGGGGTTTGGCTGTAAAACATTACTCTGTTCTGCTGTTTGATGTGTAGACACATTAATAAATGAGGTAGAGGGGAAAGAGTGTGTTTGTAGGGTGTAGGGGGTACAGGTGTGTGTGTGTGTGTGCTTTCCTACGTTATCAGGACCTCAGTGTCCTCACAATTCACCTGGATGTCCTGACAAGGCAGGAAAACAAGAACTTATTTGAAAATACTTTTTTCTTGTGCCAAATTTGTTCAAGTGCTGTTTAATGCTTAAGGTTTAGGGTTAGGATTTTTATGTCCAAAAATGTTTAGTCCCCAAAAAGTTCCCCCTAGAGACTTAACGAAGAGTGCTGCCCCCCCTCCCTCCCTCCCGGTCCCTGGCTGCCCCCCCTCCCTCCCTCCCGGTCCCTGGCTGTCCCTCCCTCCCGGTCCCTGGCTGTCCCTCCCTCCCGGTCCCTGGCTGTCCCTCCCTCCCGGTCCCTGGCTGTCCCTCCCTCCCGGTCCCTGGCTGTCCCTCCCTCCCGGTCCCTGGCTGTCCCTCCCTCCCTCCCTGTCCCTGGCTGTCCCTCCCTCCCTCCCGGTCCCTGGCTGTCCCTCCCTCCCTCCCTGTCCCTGGCTGTCCCTCCCTCCCTCCCTGTCCCTGGCTGTCTCTCCCTCCCTCCCTGTCCCTGGCTGTCTCTGCCGAATTTGTTCAAGTGCTGTTTAATGCTTAAGGTTTAGGGTTAGGATTTTTATGTCCAAAAATGTTTAGTCCCCAAAAAGTTCCCCCTAGAGACTTAACGAAGAGTGCTGCCCCCCCTCCCTCCCTCCCGGTCCCTGGCTGCCCCCCCTCCCTCCCTCCCTCCCGGTCCCTGGCTGTCCCTCCCTCCCGGTCCCTGGCTGTCCCTCCCTCCCGGTCCCTGGCTGTCCCTCCCTCCCGGTCCCTGGCTGTCCCTCCTTCCCGGTCCCTGGCTGTCCCTCCCTCCCTCCCTCCCGGTCCCTGGCTGTCCCTCCCTCCCGGTCCCTGGCTGTCCCTCCCTCCCTCCCTCCCTCCCTCCCTCCCTCCCTCCCTCCCTCCCTCCCTCCCTCCCGGTCCCTGGCTGTCCCTCCCTCCCTCCCTCCCGGTCCCTGGCTGTCCCTCCCTCCCTCCCTCCCTCCCGGTCCCTGGCTGTCCCTCCCTCCCTCCCTCCCTCCCGGTCCCTGGCTGTCCCTCCCTCCCTCCCTCCCGGTCCCTGGCTGTCCCTCCCTCCCTCCCGGTCCCTGGCTGTCCCTCCCTCCCTCCCTGTCCCTGGCTGTCTCTCCCTCCGTCCCTGGCTGTCTCTCCCTCCCTCCCTGTCTCTCCCTCCCTCCCTGTCTCTCCCTCCCTCCCTCCCTCCCTCCCTGTCTCTCCCTCCCTCCCTCCCTCCCTCCCTCCCTGTCTCTCCCTCCCTCCCTCCCTGTCTGTCTGTCCCTCCCTCCCTCCCTCCCTCCCTCCCTGGCTGTCTCTCCCTCCCTCCCTGTCCCTGGCTGTCCCTCCCTCCCTTCCTGTCCCTGGCTGTCCCTCCCTCCCTGTCTGGGACAGCCAGGGACAGGAAGGGAGAGAGAGGGAGAGGGAGAGAGAGGGGGAGAGAGGGAGAGAGAGATTCCCATCTAGTCCCTTAGTCTAAATTATAGAGCTGTGACGATACCAGTATCAATAGATTTATTCCATGGCAACATGCTGTATGTAAAATATTGTGTACTATAGCTTGGAAAATAAATACATATGACTCTGACTGACAACATAATGATGTTTCTGTCCAACATTAGGGCAGTTCTCCTAAAAAAGTTAAATCCACTTGGTTTTTTGTTTCCTTGCCACAATACTAAGGAGTATGGTGATACTGGTATGGTCCCGGCCCTACTACATTCTTCATAACGTATAACAGAATCTAGCCTCATCCTGCTGTTCTCCTAATGGTCCCTTTGTGTGTGTCCTAGATCCATCAGGAGAGAGGAGTAAGAAGAATTCAGACGCAGCAGAGATGGGTGGGTGAGAGCTGGAGGTGGAGATGGGAAAGTGATAGTAAATATGGTCGTGTTGTTTACTAGAACTAGGGCCCTGAGTTGTTCCTGACCATGTGACTTGAACAGGACAACTCTGGTGTCTAGTCATAACATAGAACCACAACTAAGAACCAGACCTTTTCCTGGTCAGGTGACGTGGCCTGAAAACCTCCTAAATGCTTTAATCATAACACTCGGTTCTTCTCTTGTCTTCCAGGATACGGTAACCGCTGCACACAACCCAAAGGCCCCAGGGACCCCCCTACACAGTGGACATGATCATGGCTTCTACCTATAGTCTCCTCTTGCTTTGCCAACGCCCCCTTCACTGCCCTCCACCCTCCAAATCCTCCTTTATCCCCACCTTGTCTCTTTCAAGTGCCACTGTGTATGAAGGAGATGACTGGGTGCTGTCCCATCCTTGGACACTTTTTCCTAACTAACTAATAGGGCAGATCTGAAAGTGCACTATTCCCTATATAGTGCCCTATATCTTTGTCCAGAGACGTATGCGGCAGTCTTTTGCATGTAGGTAAGAGGGTGCCGTTTGGAACGAAGCCTAAAACACAATCTGCAAAGCAATTTAGATAGTCTACCCAGGATGCAACGGTACACCTTTCTGCTGTACTCGTTCCAGTTGCCAGGGGCTTTCTGTGTGCTGGTGCTATTGTTGTTTCCCAAATGGCACCCCATTGCCTAAATAGTGCCCTACTTTTGACCAGGACACATAGGGCTCTGGTCAAAAGTAGTGTACTACAGAGGGAATAGTGTATCATTTGATCATTTGGGACGCACGAGTATCTTATCTCCTCTGCTGGGACCATACAAACCTGCCTTATTCCCTTCGGGGCAAATCCTAACTCAGTCATGAGGATGTGAATGGGAGAGTTATTGACTTAGGTGCAAGTTAGGATTTGACTTTTAGTCAGAAAACAATCCGTCACACACTTTGGATCCTGATTCAGTCTTTTGTTTTGTTTTCTATTCCAGAAAAATACTTGACTTTCTTACCTTTAGACTTGTATTATGACAATACAGAGGACATATCGCTAGGGACAGAGGACTACTGTTATATCTTTTTTCATTTTCTTTTCTTTGCTAACTTCTCGATAGCTATATATGCATTGTTTTATAAATGTACAGGACAACTAGGTATATAATATTATATAATTTGCTGTCTCTAAATATTCTAATTAACAGAAGATGTAAGAAGTCAGCCCCTCCCTCTCCCCAAAGTTCCTCAAACTGTAAATTATTTGCCCTCTTGTTCTAGCAAATATTGCAGGGTTTTGTTCCTTTTTGTTTTAATTACGTTGAAAGGGTTTTAATGTGCTGGACCTGGCATAGCGCCACCCTCTTGCTGAGATGGCAAACGGGCTTAAGATTGTGTAATAATAATAATAATAATGCTCTTTTTGTAAATTGTATTCTAAAGGTTATTTTTGTAAATGCTGTTTCCTTCTCTCCAGACTCTGTCCTACTACACCAGTGAGAGTCCACTCCAGTCCGGGAGAACCACAAGACTCCTGGTTTTCCTTCCCTCTCTCCTTCTAATCAGAGACTAATTAAGACCTGGTGATGACATCACCAGATTATTAGACTCTCTGGCCAATCAGAGACATTAAGCAATCAATCAATTAACTAACTACCAGGGTAGAGAAGAAAACCATGAATACTGTGGTGTTCCAGGCCTGGAGTTGAATTCCCTTGGAACCCTAACTGCTACCACTAGTGTTTGTTTTGGAGCCCGCCTGTGCCTTGTGAAGAGTGCTGCCCCCCCTTCTCCCATCATCATCATCAGCAGCCGCAGCATGTGTAGCGATGTGCTCAGCCGCGTCGATTGGTCCGCTCCTCTTGGAAGCTATGTCCGTCCCAAATGGCACCCTGTTCCCTACATGGTGCACAACTTTTGAACAGAGCCCATGTATGGAATAGGGCCCTATGGTAGGGCTCTGGTCAAAAGCAGTGCACTATATAGGGAACAGGGTGCCATTTGGGAAGCAAGCCTCGCTCAGAAACACCCCTCGTCCTCCTTCCCTCCCACACACAACACAGACCTGTTTGTATGTCGCAGAAATCAATGGACCCATCAGTAAAGACATCAAGTAGAACATGCTTCCTTGTTTTCCTACATTGTGTTTAAAGAGTCTCTAGAGAGGCTGGGGGAATAGTGTTGGGGCTTTGTGTGTGTGTGTGTGTGTGTGTGTGTGTGTGTGTGTGTGGTCATGCTGTAGGTGTTCAGAGGGATGAGTACATGTCACCATCCTGGGACTTGGGAGGTAGTGAGCTCAGCGGGAGTTCTACATCAACCTGGTGCTTTCCACACACACTGTTCCATATAAGCTCCACTCAGACCTGGGGCTTTCCACACGGTTCCATCTAAGCTCCACTCAGACCTGGGGCTTTCGTCCTTCATATGTGATACTGTAGGTTGTCGCATATTATGCATGACACACACTTCAATTGGAAGGGTTTTAGTAAGTGTTGGTTGAAATGAGTTCCCACACACCTGGGGGTTTCCTCTGCATGTGTTAATTTGATACAGATTTCCTCCCTGTGACTGCAGGTGGGTGTTATTGATAAAGCATGTCACACTGACACACTTCTAATGGGGCAGGTTTCTGGAATGTACTGGGCTCACATGTTCCAATTACATTAAACATCTGAAGCTACTGGTCCCATTGAGGAAGCTCTGTTTAATGAATAAAGATATACAACTGGAATGAATTGTGTACTGGCCAACACCCTTCTTCGCTTTACAGTATATCTGGCTATAAGTGTGCCAAGCAGTTGTGGTGCATCCTTCATGATCAGAAGAACATTTACAGTAGGTACATTCTTTGTGTGGCTTAATGACCCAAGAGGAAGCAGTGTATTGGTTTGTTCCAATACACTGCTTATGCCTGGTAGTGGTAGCATGATGCAAGCAGCAGTGTTGTATGTACCCTAATGTACTTCATGTTTTGCCAACTCCTCCCTATTGCTTGGGAAATTAAGATTGATTCATATTTAACGCCAAAGTAGTGTTTCTGCTTCCAAAGAAAAGACGGATGTTGCATACATAACTTACCATAACAGCATACACTTCAGTCTACTTCAGTGCCTGGTCTGGTCTGCTGCTCCGCTTAAGTTTGAACTTACAAACAACTATATCTCACTGACATACTGAACTCAAGGCCGCATATCTCTGAGATCAGTGGAGACCGTATATATATATTGCAATGGACCGATGCAGCAATGTCTTGATTGCCGCTGACCGCACTCGTGCATGATTTCAGAGACGCTGATTGATGAGAAGTGATTCAGAACACGGAGTGCCGGTATTACCTCAGATTATTCTATAAATCTGTTTCAAAGTTATATGTTCTCTCACTCTGTGGTTGAACTGGTGTTAGTTTCACCAGAAATGGGGAAGTAATGCAATTGCATTTTTATTTAGCATCAGTGGCATGGCAGGTTTTTGTTTTTACCGTGAAGTAAATGCGAAGGGACTTCCTGCCTGGTCCGATATATTCTATCGTAGGCCGTTTTTAGATTGCTAACGCACGCCACGGACAGACTGTTAAAACACAAAGGGGATTCTACAGTATAACACTAGTGCATGACTTGCTGTTCTGGTCTGTCTCATATCTCACTATCTGTCTATTGCTCTGAGGGGCAAGAAGGGCTGCACTGTTTTCAGAATGAGTGTTGCGCAAACTCTATGGTTTCCTGGGAGATCTCATTAGAAAATAAAGTGCTTCAGAAAAACTGCGTGGGGGTGATTAGTAACCATGCACCTTGTAACCATGCTGACGACCTGTCCTTGATCAGCCAATAAGGTCACTGAACAAGATCTCTCAAAGTAGGCATTTTACACATTAGTACATACTGTGGCGAGCTCGGCCAGAAGAAGATGGCAAGAGACAGAGATTGATTTTACTGGAGAGTTCCTGTGCCCCATACACCGCACGACTCCAGGAACGTCACCCTTTATTTTCTTACCTCCTTCAACGATCAACAAAGAACACATCCTCCGGCCATGCAAGGCTCGGTCACGGTAGGCATTTTAACATTCCCCCATAACCTGAACTACGACAACTTAAAGAAACATAAACACATAACATTAGCTTAACTACTGAAACGTAAAGGCATACCACAACATTTTTAGAACCGGGACATGAGCTACCCACAATCCCTAGCGCTCTTCGCTGCCACGCAACGTGTGGCTAGCGTATGCCGGGCAGATCGCTACATAGCCCCCACCAGAGGGGTCAGTCGCCCCCGACGACCCAATCTCTCAACACAAAGTCCCTCAAGTGTTCAGGACGCCTCCGCCGTGCAGTCTCGGCCCGGCATGCGCACCCTGTACCCACCCCCGATAGTCGGCCCAAGATCTCCCCGGGCCCCTGCCAATGACTGCAGAGCTTGGGAGAAACACCCTTTTGGGGCATCGTAGGTCTGCTTCTGTCTCGCCCCGGAGTTGGCCTGGGCTGGAGCTCCCTGGCTCTCGTCACCCAAGTATGGGGGGTAGCGTGGTCACGGGCTGGGCCCCTCCTACGGGGGTACCGCCTGTAGCGGTTCCGGCCAGCGGCATACTTGCTCCCCTGGACTGAAACACCCGCTGGGCCGGCCACATTGGCTGCCTCTGCTCCCTTTTCCCCTTCAATCACATCAAACTCCACAGTTTCTCCATCTCCAACACTGCGGAGGTATTTCCTGGGGTTGTTTTTCTTTATGGCGGTCTGGTGGACAAAGACGTCTTCTTTTGTGTCATTTCTGTTGATGAAACCGTAGCCATTTCGGACGTTGAACCATTTGACCGTCCCCAAGACCTTAGTTGGTTGTGTTTCGGCCTCCTCTCGTCTTTCTGTCGTCTCGGCGGAGGGAAGGGCAGCAGACACAGTGGTTGGGGCTGAAGCGGCCTGATGCTGGTTGGGCCCACGGGCAGTGGAAGGCCGTTTGGGCTGTCTGGTCGCTGCTCGACGACTGGCTCGCCTGTCTTTGGGCCAGTCCTTCTCTTTACCAGACTGGAGCGCCACGGTCTCCGTGCCAAGAGTGATAGATGTCCCTGACACATTAACACGGGCGCCCCAACGACTCAGCAGGTCCAGGCCAATGATGCATGCGTCACGGATGTCGGCAAGCCAGAACCCGTGCTCCAGCTCCTGGTCTCCAACCTGAACTTTTACTGGCTTCTTCCCTCTCATGCCAACCTCTTCTCCCGTCACTGTGACCATCTGCGTGGTGGTTGGCGACCAAGCCTTGGAAGGTGGCCCGGTGGTATTCGGAAGGACGCCAGGTCGCACCAAGGAAATGGTTGACCCCGTGTCTACCAGTGCTCTACAAGGTCGGCCGTCCAGTCGACATTGCAAGTATAGTCCCTTGGTGCGGCCGAGGCGTCCGACCACAGTGCATCGGCCCTGGAGGGGGGATGGAGACCGGAGTGGTGAACCCCTCGTTAGACCACTCCTCCGTCGTTTCCCCCAAACGGAGAAGCTCTGGCTTTTGGCGCTGGTGCTGGGCAGTCGCGGGCCGTGTGCCCAGGTTCGTCGCATCTGTAACACCGGTCTGTAGACCAGGGGGGGCGTCGCCTGGGTGGTGGAGTCTGGTGCTGGGATCGTCGTAGCGGAGGCCGAACTTGACAGACCTCTTCTGTCGTTTCCCCCTCGTCGTAGTCGGCCACCCGGACACATGGTTGGCGTGATGTGACCCTCTGCTGGGTGGGCCACCTGGAGAGTACCCCTTCGGCTTGTTCGGCCTCGTGGAGTGCCTCACTGAGAGTCTTAGGCCTGGCGAGGCAGACATGTTGCCGCAGCTTCTCTGGTGCGAGCCCCCGCAGGAAAGCGTGGAGGGCCAGCTCCTCTTGTGCAGCTATTTGGAATTCGGGGTAGCCCTGTCGAGTGTGTAGCCGCACATCTGCAGCGAAGGTGCCCAGGTTCTCTTCTCCTTGGCGATGGCGGCTGGCCAGTTGCTCCCTGCTCTGGTCCGCGAAGAGTCTCCGCCCAAACCTCATTTCCAGCGCCCTGGTCAAGGCTTGGAGGTCCCGTTGTTCCGCTGGGGCTAGGTCGAGAAGCACCTGTACTGCGTTCCCCTCTAACGCTAGTGCCAGGTGAGTAGCGGCTTCCTCACTGCTCCAGTCGCTGTGTCGGACCGCCAGGTGGACTTGGGCGAGGTAGGGCTCTAGCTGCGTCGTCCCGTTGTACTTGGGCAGCTTGGCGGATGATCTTGGCACCCCTGCAGAACGTGGTAGGCTGGGCGTGCCGAGGAGGGGTTGTTGCAGCTCTGGACTGGTAGGTAGCATGACGTTGCTGGTTGTAGCCACGGGTTGTGGGCGTGGTCTTGCAGTACCCTGCTGGGGTAGCCGTGGGACACTGGCACCGTCGGGGCATGCCATGTAGCCACCACCTCTGGCAGACTCCATCTTCTGCCGCAGTAGGCTCGTTAGGTGCCCCTGGGTCTGTGCGAGTGTCCTCTCCAGCTCGTCAATCTCTCTCTCCATCTTCTTCTGCTCGCTAATCCCACTTCTGACACCAATGTGGCGAGCTCGGCCAGAAGAAGATGGCAAGAGACAGAGATTGATTTTACTGGAGAGTTCCTGTGCCCCATACACCGCACGACTCCAGGAACGTCACCCTTTATTTTCTTACCTCCTTCAACGATCAACAAAGAACACATCCTCCGGCCATGCAAGGCTCGGTCACGGTAGGCATTTTAACATTCCCCCATAACCTGAACTACGACAACTTAAAGAAACATAAACACATAACATTAGCTTAACTACTGAAACGTAAAGGCATACCACAACATTTTTAGAACCGGGACATGAGCTACCCACAATCCCTAGCGCTCTTCGCTGCCACGCAACGTGTGGCTAGCGTATGCCGGGCAGATCGCTACAATACTTTAAAACATTGCAATAACGATGTAGTATGACCGTGCATGGATTCATGATGTTTACATGTCCTTAATCGTCCAACAAGGTCAGTGAACAATATATTTTGAACAGTAAAGCATTCTATCCGTATATACACTACCGTTCAAACGTTTGGGGTCACTTAGAAATGTCCTTTTTTTTTAAGAAAATCATTTTTTTGGTCCATTAAAATAACAAATACAGTGTAGACATTGTTAATGTTGTAAATGACTATTGTAGCTGGAAACAACTTTTTTTTATGGAATATCACATAGGTGTACAGAGGCCCATTATCAGCAACCATCATGTGTTCCAATGGCATGCTGTGTTAGCTAATCCAAGTTTATCATTTTAAATGGCTAATTGATCATTAGAAAACCCTTTTGCAATTATGTTAGCACAGCTGAAAACTGTTGTGCTGATTAAAGAAGCAATACAACTGGCATTCTTTAGACTAGTTGAGTATCTGGAGCATCAGCATTTGTGGGTTTGATTACAGGCTCAAAATGGCCAGAAACAAAGAACTTTCTTCTGAAACTCGTCAATCTATTCTTGTTCTGAGAAATGAAGGCTATTCCATGTGAGAAATTGCCAAGAAACTGAAGATCTCGTACAACGCTGTGTACTACTCCCTTCACAGAACAGCGCAAACTGTCTCTAACCAGAATAGAAAGAGGAGTGGGAGGCCCCGGTGCACAACTGAGCAAGAGGACAAGTACATTAGAGTGTATAGTTCGAGAAACAGACACCTCACAAGTCCTCAACTGGCAGCTTCATTAAATAGTACCTGCAAAACACCAGTCTCAAAGTCAACAGTGAAGAGGCGACACCGAGATTCTAGGCAGAGTTGCAAAGAAAAAGCCATATTTCAGACTGGCCAATAAAAATTAAAGATTAAGATGGGCAAAAGAACACAGACACTGGACAGAGGAAGATTGGAAAAAAAGTGTTATGGATAGACAAATCTAAGTTTGAGGTGTTCGAATCCCAAAGAAGAACATTTGTGAGACGCAGACCAAATGAAAAGATGCTGGGGGAGTGCTTGACGCCATCTGTGAAGCATGGTGGAGGCAATGTGATGGTCTGGGGGGGCTCTGGTGGTGGTAAAGTGGGAGATTTGTACAGGGTAAAAGGGATCTTGAAGAAGGAAGGCTATCACTCCATTTTGCAAAGCCATGCCAGACCCTGTGGACGGCGCTTAATTGGAGCCAAATTCCTCCTACAACAGGACAATGACCCAAAGCACAGCTCCAAACTATGCAAGAACTATTTAAGGAAGAAGCAGTCAGCTGGTATTCTGTCTATAATGGAGTGGCCAGCACAGTCACCGGATCTCAACCCTATTGAGCTGTTGTGGGAGCAGCTTGACCGTATGGTACGTAAGAAGTGCCCATGTAGCCAATCCAACTTGTGGAAGGTGCTTCAGGAAGCATGGGGTGAAATCTCTTCAGATTACCTCAACGAATTGACAAATAGAATGCCAAAGGTCTGCAAGGCTGTAATGGCTGCAAATGGAGAATTCTTTGACGAAAGCAAAGTTTGAAGGACAAAATTATTATTTCAATTAAAAATCATTATTTATAACCTTGTCAACGTCTTGACTATATTTCCTATTCATTTTGCAACTTATTTCATGTATGTTTTCATGGAAACAAGGACATTTCTAAGTGACCCCAAACTTTTGAATGGTAATGTACGTCGTAACATTGTAATTACATGTAGCAATGGGACCATGCTGCTATCTGGGTCTCTTATAAAACATAATTTGCCTTGAGAGCACTTACTTACATAGAAATACTCAACAATGAACACATCCAGAGAAAATTGTCAAACAGCAGTTTGACTGCCTATCGGTGAACAGTTGACACCTGTAAACGGCAGACAGCAGGTGAGCCTGTGTAGTGGCCAGCTGCACTAAAGAGACCTTCAATCATCACCCGGGGTTTTGTCAATGGCTAAAAGCATTTATAAAACCCCACATTACAGCATTCGCGCAGAGATTGCTGGTTGTTGTCCACAGTAGCCTATTAAAACATCATCTATGGCTATAAAAGCCTGGCTTTTTTAAAATGGAAAAATGCAGTCAGGTCTCTTTTAGCAAAGAGGTCTTCTGACCTCAATGGGAGTTCAACGGTTAAATAAAAGACTGTCTGAGTAGAAGGTTGGTCCTAGCCCAAGTTGCAGGTTTATTAAAGCAAGGATAAATTTTTTTTACCTCTTTGATCTCATTGGATGTCAACCCCAGTGAATAGGTCTGGCTAGGCCTATAGGAGCACGGCTTTCTGTCTCAGTGAGTGCACTACTAGACAGCCACTCCTGTCCCGTCTCTCTCTCCACATGAGTGCACCAGTGAAAAGTGTGTCAGCCAGAGCCAGAGCCAGCTTCAGGGCCAGCCAGGGTTGAGGTGGTGTTCTGCTCTCTCTCTCTCTCTCTCTCTGCCCAGGCCTTTTGTCATCCACCCACGCTGGGTCACACACACATGCACACACCCGACCTTTCACTTACTGGCCCAACGCTCTTAACCCTAGACTACCTCCGCAAGTCAAAGGACCAGAGGGTCCCACGATGTCGGAAGGTTCAACCGCAAGGGCCAGAACACTTTCCTTACACAGTTCACAACAAATTAAATCACATTTTATTTGTCACATACAACAGGATACTTACAAGCCCTTAACCAACAATGCAGTTTTAATAAAAATAAGTGTTAAGTAAAAAATAGATAAGTAAAAAATAACAAACAATTAAATAATGTATAATTAATATTTAATGAAAGAGCAGCAGTAAATAACATAACTAAAGAGCAGCAGTAACACTTGGCACATTGAGTGTGTAAACGTTTTTAAACAGTGAGAGTGTTGACGAGGACAAGGCTGGAGATCACTCT
This sequence comes from Thymallus thymallus, assembly GCA_023634145.1. NCBI lineage: Eukaryota > Metazoa > Chordata > Actinopteri > Salmoniformes > Salmonidae > Thymallus > Thymallus thymallus. The sequence goes on from CM042420.1 coordinate 22,618,546, forward strand.
GTAATGCTGATTGAGTCAGAGTAACAGATTGGAAGCTTTAAAAGGAGGGTGGCGCTTGAAATCATTGTTCTTCCTCTGTCAACCATGGTTACCTGCAAGGAAACACGTGCCGTCATCATTGCTTTGCGCAAAAAGGGCTTCACAGGCAAGGATATTGCTGCTGGTAAGATTGCACCGAAATCAACCATTTATCGGATCATCAAGAACTTCAAGGAGAGAGGTTCAATTGTTGTGAAGAAGGCGACAGGGCGCCCAAGAAAGTCCAGCAAGCGCCAGGACCGTCTCCTAAAGTTGATTCAGCTGCGGGATCGGGCCACCACCAGTGCAGAGCTTGCTCAGGAATGGCAGCAGGCAGGTGTGAGTGCATCTGCACGCACAGTGAGGCGAAGACTTTTGGAGGATGGCCTGGTGTCAGGAAGGGCAGCAAAGAAGCCACTTCTCTCCGGGAAAAACATCAGGGACAGACTGATATTCTGCAAAAGGTACAGGGATCAGACTGCTGAGGACTGGGGTAGAGTCATTTTCTCTGATGAATCCCCTTTCTGATTGTTTGGGCCATCCGGAAAACACCTTGTCCGGAGAATACAAGGTGAGCTCTACCATCAGTCCTGTGTCATGCCAACAGTAAAGCATCCTCAGACCATTCATGTGTGGGGTTGCTTCTCAGCCAAGGGAGTGGGCTCACTCACAATTTTTCCTAAGAACACAGCCATGAATAAAGAATGATACCAACACATCCTCCGAGAGCAACTTCTCCCAACCATCCAAGAACAGTTTGGTGACGACCAATGCCTTTTCCAAGATGATGGAGCACCTTTCCATAATGCAAAAGTGATAACTAAGTGGCTCGGGGGAACAAAACATCGACATTTTCCCAGACCTTAATCCCGTTGAGAACTTGTGGTCGATCCTCAAGAGGCGGGTGGACAAACAAAAACCCACAACTTCTGACAAACTCCAAGCATTGATTATGCAAGAATGGCCTGCCATCAGTCAGGATGTGGTCCAGAATTAATTGACAGCATGCCAGGGCGGATTGCAGAGGTCTTGAAAAAGAAGGATCAACACTGCAAATATTGACTCTTTGCATGAACTGAATGTCATTGTCAATGAAAGTCTTTGACACTTATAGAATACTGGTAAATATACTACAGTGTACCATAGTAACTACTGACATAAAGATCTAAGAACACTGAAGCAGCAAACTTTGTGGAGACCAATACTCCTCAGTTTTAATATATGTTTTAACAAGAGTTTAGAGGAGCCTATCAAATATTTATTTTGGGTGTTAAATCAACAGACACTATTAAAGGGGTCCCTATTAACATATGTATATACATTACCTTAGGTTTGCTAATATTGTAATGTTATGAAGCCTAGGGCATATGTGTGTAAATTGTGTATTGATTTGTTGTAAATATTGAGACCGGTTTAAATATATACTCAACCACAGAGTTAAGGTTGTTCCGCAGTATTTTTCCCGCGTAATGCAACATGCCGAGCGTACCATTTTCTCCTCCCACCAATCGTTATACTTAGGCCCAGACCCCACCTCCAACCTGCCCTGTCTGTCAGTTAACGACCAGACTCCGCCCGCTCTCTGCCTTTCTAGCACAAACAGCGGTCGGGAGAGTAAATATAGAAAGCCCCAAGATGGCGGAGTCACTGAGCTTCATTCACTTTGGTGCAGCGACTAAAAGCCCGCTCGCCAAACCGAAAGAACCGAAAGTAGCGTCGGACACCCGGCCGCAGTCTTCCCGGGACATTCACCCGCCGCCGCCCAAGCGAGTCCGAAACGACGAGAAGAGCCTTAAACCTAAGAAACTAAACGGGGAAGGAGGTGCAGGGGGAGGTGGCGGCGCAGCGGAGAAGCAGCACCAGAAGCAGAGTTCAGACAGCCCGACAACATGGAGCTTCAGCCCCGTCAAGGCGAGCAGCAACCCCTCGGCGCCCCTCCAGTCTCCCATTCACAAAGTGTTCAAGCAGAGCGCTTTCCTCGCCTCGCATACCAAACCACCATCCAAAAAGCCCAAGGAAAAACGAGATAAAGAAAAGGATTTCAAGGAAAAGAAGAAACATAAAGCAATCCCTAGTACTGCTGGAAATAATATTAGCAGCAGTCTGAGTAACGTGACTTCTGTAATGAAGAAGGAGAACGGGGAGATGAAGTTGGTACAGAAAGGTATTTTATATGAATGATCAATATTACGCACTAAGCGGTTGGCTGGATGTACATGAATAGAAAGTTTGTTCTGCATGTTATTGTCCAAAGATAGACAACGTCAGTGTCCATTAGCCAGTTAGCTTTTCAGGACTATAGAAGCATGTGGGGCCGACAGTGTGCACTATGACAGTGTGTCCAGTCCAGAACTGCGTCTGTTTTTCGAGTCTTGTTCTAAATAGTTTTGGCGTTTTATTATGGAAGGATCGTTTACATTTCAAATGTTATGCACGATTGTTCATCTAAGACCCTTTTTACGGTGTAATTCTAAACTAATGTGTCCGAGTTTCGCTGTTCTTCACGCTTGTTTGGCTAATGGCTGCGGATTCACCCGCTCTTGAACCCGCATAGAAAGTGCACGTTCGAACGTTAAAGTATCCAGCGTTGTTGTTCTGCGAACTGTTACATTCCGTTCCGCTGTCTAGCAACGTTTGGAAACATTGTTGCACATTTGACGAACATGCGTCAGTTCAATTCAAACGGGAAATACAATTGATCAACTAGAGCGGAACAAATTGGCGTGGTTGTATAAACAAACAACTGTATGAAACGTTGACCCATCATTAGGCCTACACATAAGTGGGGTTTTAATTGTAGCGGGTGGTTTTAAGACCGTGTTAAAATGACACGCGTTCATTACGGTTTAATAAACAATCGCCCGCCATTAACTGTTTTTGTACCACCACGCCCCCCAAATAACATCAGAGCAGCGAGCGAGGCATTGGAGTCAAGATACAGCTATCTCTACTACCGAATAGTATTATTATTATTATGATTATTATTACACTCAACCACATGAACAGATCTGTCTCAAACTGTCATTCTAACACAAATACTGTTATTCATACAGTTTGAACCCAATCTTTTAGGATTTTACACGTGAGATACATTTAAGATAGTAAGTATTACCTCACCCCAGGGTGTTAGAGGGACCTTGTGACAGATGATGGAATGGTAGAGGTAGATGGTAGATCTCCATCCTACTTAAAGGGGTCAAGAACATATTCCAGCATTCTAATTAAATGTATTACAAGATTCCAAGTAGGCCTACAAAAATATATATTCAAGTTTATACTATTTTCAAGTTCAAAAGAACATTATAATTCTGTGTATTCCAAGATAATTTGAAGTTCAAAAGAACATTTTTATAATTCTATTCCAAGATCAGCTGGAGTTCATTCTCAGCATAAAAGAACAGACCTACTGCAATGCCGTTGGATTCCAAATTCTGTCTGGTGTCGGCTCCATTGAGATAAGCAGGTGGTAGGACAGACGGCTGTTGAGAGTGAGAGCTGTGAAAGCTAGAGGATTTGAACTCAGTCAAGCGGAGAGAGATATGGGCAATTCCACAGTAAGAGTGTTGCTGAGACCCAGATTGTTCACTTTAAAATGTAGGCTTTATTAAACAAAAACCAATGATTGTAAATTCAAACAAACCATAAAACTCTATACACAATGACTACTTTTAACAATGTCCATGGAACATTTTGAATAACGTGTTTTCTTGCAGAACAGTGCAGATGCAAATATTGATAACAGAATGACGGCACCAACAGCACAAACTGTCATTCTGTTATCAAAATTTGCATCTGCACTGTTCTTCAAGAAAACGCGTTATTCAAACATCTGACCTGTTCATTCTGTTACCAAACATCTGACCTGTTCATTCTGTTACCAAACATCTGACCTGTTCATTCTGTTACCAAACATCTGACCTGTTCTCACACACACCTCTGTGACGTTTTTGGCAGATCGAACACCAACACTTCTAATAATTCCTATGACCCTGGTGGAATGTCCCTACTGTTCATAGTATATTTATTGAATTTCCATATGTTATACAATATCAATGATTTTAGGGGCTGGTTTTAGGCTGATAAAATCCCCAGTAAGGAGTTGTGATTTAGGGGCTGGTTTTAGGTAGTGAATAATGAGTGACAGGGCTATAACCAGTGAATAATGAGTCACTTATATTATGTGAATGAGTAACAAGTTATTTAAAAATCGGAAGCCTATTATTACTACTATTACTTCTCCCTTTTGGCCAGATAACAAAACTATTAGGCCCAGCGTTTGAAGTTGTAGCATGACCACATTCCAGTGGTGTCACATTTTAAGGTTTTGTACTGTAAGACACTTGTAAACATGCTTTTTGTTTACATGCGTCTTCTACCGCTTACCCACTCACACATACTACACACACACAACACACCCATGCATATTGACACCACACACACTCAAACATAGACACACTTTCACACTCTTCACATACACTGCTACTCTGTTTATCATCTATCCTGACTGCCTAGTCACTTTTACCCCGACCTTCATGTACATATTACCTCAGTTACCTAAACTACCTGGTATCCCTGCACATTGACTCAGTACTGCTACTCCTTGTATAGAGCCTCATTACTACCTGGTACCCCTGCACATTGACTCAGTACTGCTACTCCTTGTATAGAGCCTCATTACTACCTGGTATCCCTGCACATTGACTCAGTACTGCTACTCCTTGTATAGAGCCTCATTACTACCTGGTATCCCTGCACATTGACTCAGTAATGCTACTCCTTGTATAGAGCCTCATTACTACCTGGTATCCCTGCACATTGACTCAGTACTGCTACTCCTTGTATAGAGCCTCATTACTACCTGGTATCCCTGCACATTGACTCAGTACTGCTACTCCTTGTATAGAGCCTCATTACTACCTGGTATCCCTGCACATTGACTCAGTACTGCTACTCCTTGTATAGAGCCTCATTACTACCTGGTATCCCTGCACATTGACTCAGTACTGCTACTCCTTGTATAGAGCCTCATTACTACCTGGTATCCCTGCACATTGACTCAGTACCGCTACTCCTTGTATAGAGCCTCATTACTACCTGGTACCCCTGCACATTGACTCAGTACTGCTACTCCTTGTATAGAGCCTCATTACTACCTGGTATCCCTGCACATTGACTCAGTACTGCTACTCCTTGTATAGAGCCTCATTACTACCTGGTATCCCTGCACATTGACTCAGTACTGCTACTCCTTGTATAGAGTCTCATTACTACCTGGTATCCCTGCACATTGACTCAGTACTGCTACTCCTTGTATAGAGCCTCATTACTACCTGGTATCCCTGCACATTGACTCAGTACTGCTACTCCTTGTATAGAGCCTCATTACTACCTGGTATCCCTGCACATTGACTCAGTACTGCTACTCCTTGAATAGAGCCTCATTACTACCTGGTATCCCTGCACATTGACTCAGTACCGCTACTCCTTGTATAGAGCCTCATTACTACCTGGTATCCCTGCACATTGACTCAGTACTGCTACTCCTTGTATAGAGAGAGCCTCATTACCGTTTTTTTTAATAGTTACTATTAGTTTTATTTTTTCTTTAAATGTTTTCTCTGCATTTTTGGGAAAGGGCTCATAAAGTAAGCATTTCACTGTAAAGTCTACACCTGTTGCATTCAGCGCATGCAACTAATAACATTTGATTTGACTAGGCAGCAGGGTATGTAATGAGTCAAGGTTAGTGCAAAAATGCTCAATGCACGTAGTCCGGGTATTTAGTCTTCTGGCTTGGCGGTAGAAGCTGTTCAGGGTCCTGTTGGTTCCAGACTTCGGTGCAACGCATGTATGGTTACTTAGCTCTTCAGTTCCTCTGGATGTTTCACTGTAAGTTTGATCACACTTATGGTGTAATTACTGACTTACTGGGATGGGTTACTACAATTTCTGTCTGCCTGTGTCTTTTTATTGTATTTGACCTTGCTGTTTAGGGCCCTTTTCTCCACAGACCTTCCCACCTACTACATGTACATACATGTCTAGGCCTAGATGATTATCATGATCATGTAATGCCATTTTGATCGTGTTCAATGCAGTGGGATATTTCCTCCAGTTTCTGTAAATTGGCAATAGTACTTTTCTACCTGCCATTTGTCCAATAACGCCCAGCTGTATAATCATGCTAGCTACCAAACAAGTAGTCATCAGATTAATACCACTAATTACATCGTCCTGTGTTTAACAGCTGAAAATATAAGAGATTGTATTTCAGCGATGCCCCTACATTTCTTTCCTGAAATGTCAGCGATAGCCTATCTTGTAAAAAAAGAGTCTGGCTTTCTTTTTGAGAACCTGTCGGCCTTCTGACTGGAAAGCAGTTAGGAATCAGGCACCATATACCCCCATATACCCTGCATTATTCTTGACGGTTGTGATAGTCTGGATTCGAACCAGGTAGGGAATAGGGTGCTATCTGGGACGTAGGCTGAATCACTGTGGAGAGTGAGAGTCTGTTTCCTTTTATATCCTGCACCATAGCCTGCCCCTGTCCTGAAACGACACTCAAGGCATCCCCATAACTTCTCTCTTTCTGTCCCTCTCTCTCTCTCTCTCTCTCTCTCAGACCAGAACAGGAAGGAGACGAAGAAGAAGAAGGAGAAGAAACCCAAAGTGATGAATGAGATCAAGAGGGAGAACGGAGAGAGGAAGCTCCTTCAGAAAGGTATGTTGATAACGATGTGACATGGTTGTGTTCCAAATGACAGCCTATTCCCTATTTAGTGTACTACTGTTTACCAGGGCTCGCTATATCAAGAGTACATTCAGTGTTTTTTCCCTACCATTGTAAAGGCAGGGTGCCTCCCCTAGAGTTCCAGCACGGGAAACTCCAGACCCTAGTTACGGGCTATAACTTAGACCTTAGAGTCTTTTCTGGTTAGGGCAAGGCTATAACTAAGACCCAGTCTTTCCTTTGCAGTGCTAGGCTATAACCAGGACCCAGAGTGACAGGGCTATAACTAGGGCTAGACTATAACCAGGGCCCAGAGTGGCAGGGCTAGAGTGGCAGGGCTATAACCAGGGCCCAGAGTGGCAGGGCTATAACCAGGGCCCAGAGTGGCAGGGCTATAACCAGGGCCCAGAGTGGCAGGGCTATAACCAGGGCCCAGAGTGGCAGGGCTATAACCAGGGCCCAGAGTGGCAGGGCTATAACCAGGGCCCAGAGTGGCAGGGCTATAACCAGGGCCCAGAGTGGCAGGGCTATAACCAGGGCCCAGAGTGGCAGGGCTATAACCAGGGCCCAGAGTGGCAGGGCTATAACCAGGGCCCAGAGTGGCAGGGCTATAACCAGGGCCCAGTGACAGGGCTATAACCAGGGCCCAGAGTGGCAGGGCTATAACCAGGGCCCAGACCACTCAGCCTGTGACTAAAGCCTTTAACTGGAACTGCTGCTGAAGTGATCCTTCTGGCTCAGACTGAGAGTTGGCTGCATCCCTAATGGCTTCCTATTCCCTTTATAGTGCAGTGCTTTTGACCAGCGTAGGGCACTATATAGGGAATAGGGTGCTATTTGGGAGGGGCCCTGAGAGTAGGCTGTGTTCACTAGCTGGTTTAGTCACACAAATACTCTCCTGTTCTTCAATCCAGAGTTTGGCTGAGACAGATGGCTGTCTTATGATTTCCCCCTCGTCTCTGTCTGTCTGTCTGTCTCTCTCTCTCTCTCTCTCTCTCTCTCTCTCTCTCTCTCTCTCTCTCTCTCTCCCTCTCCCCATGTGAATCAATGTATGATTTGGACACATTTAGCCCACTGTGAGCCAGCCTAAGCTATTCATATCTGATGTTGTCCTATATATCTGTGACAGAGACTAGGTGCTGCCAAATGTATTCATAATTGAGTAATAGCAATAGCCATGTAATAATTGTGCTATATTAGCAATGGTAGCTACAGCTGCCTTTTTATTAGCAGTTAGCCCGCTCCTTAACCTCTTTTAAATAGGCTAAAATGGTGGGATGGTGGGATTGAACAACTCAGACCCTGCTGGCATTTGCCTGACCTTACACAATGCCCATGACATAATACAGCGAGCCGGGTATCGAGCCTGGCAGCCAGAGCTTTATTTATTTAGACTGTTAGTGGCTTCCCATGTCTGTAAAACGATCGCTCAATGCACAGCCAGGCAGCCAGCACAGCCAGCCAGCACAGCCAGCCAGGCAGCCAGCAGTGGAGTCAGAGAGAAGACTCCCAGCCAGTCAGTCAGTGTTGTGAGGCTGAGAGAGCAGAGTTCTGTGTCAGTTTACTCTGCTGCTATTTATACCTGCCTGTCCTTCAACCATACCAGTATGTACACAGGCCCAACATTGTATGTGTGTGTGTGTGCACATTCCAAAGTCAACAAATGAATCAGTCCTCTGTGCGTGTGTACACTAGCAGAAGGTACTGTGGATTGCTCTGGTGAGCATGCTGAAAGAGGTAGCCAGTTCATTGTTAGCTGTGCTGAATAATTTGCACTGTTGGACAGACCTGTGCACAGTCCTAACACTATGACCAGTGGTCAGCTTTGTACAGTGGCCCTGACCCCTCTTTGGTGTGTGTGTGTGTGTGTTTGCCCGACAGAAAGTTGTCTGTTCTTTCGACCAATCAATTGGTCAACATTTTTAAATGTGTATTTTTCCATAGATACACCATATACAGTGTGTTTTAATAAAAGCCAACAATACGCATTGAGCTTGTCTGATGCTTAAAGCTTACGGTTGAAGAAATAAGATGAAGGCCTCACGGTGGCGCCAGAGATGTAGATAACCAGAAGTAAAAAACCTTAACCTGACCCAACTATTCTCCTCCCGCTCCTGCTGGCTTTCACACATTCTGCCATTACTCTTCGGAAGTTGCCGATAATGGGCTACACATGGAGTCGGCAACCTTTCTCTTGTGGAATACCAATTTATCTTATTATTTCTACAGATCTGCGTGCCACTTAGAGTTTTTCATATGCACATTTTCGTTAAAGTTTACTTGATAGTAATGCCTTCATATCTCAATCATTGTAATGTGGCCCTCAGTGATGATGTTGTAATTTGAGTCACTCAGACAGCATAAGCCATGGCAGAATGGTTAGAATGTTGAGTTTTGTTTTCATAGTGTAGTGACTACTACTACACTGCAGTGTGACAGCCTGGTCCCTGTGTGAGAGGCTGAGCTGGGAGTCACAGGCCTGTTTCTGTCTCTCTGACTGGGGACAGGAAACTGTCACCACCTTGCAGTGTCTTCAGTTCAGCAGCCACACACGTGTAGTGTTTAAGATGGAAATGTGAGTAGAATGGACGGGATTCCTTTCCCTACCCACCAGAGAGGTACTGTACGGTACGTAAACATTATACCCTGCTGAATGCGGCCCAGGACTCACTCCACCTCGCACTGTCTCCTCCAGGACTCACTCCACCTCGCGCTGTCTCCTCCAGGACTCACTCCACCTCGCGCTGTCTCCTCCAGGACTCACTCCACCTCGCGCTGTCTCCTCCCAGGACTCACTCCACCTTGCGCTGTCTCCTCCCAGGACTCACTCCACCTTGCGCTGTCTCCTCCCAGGACTCACTCCACCTCGCGTTGTCTCCTCCCAGGACTCACTCCACCTCGCGTTGTCTCCTCCCAGGACTCACTCCACCTTGCGCTGTCTCCTCCCAGGACTCTACCGAGTCCATGTGCAGGGGTATGAGGTAATTGAAGTAGATATGTTCATATAGGTAGGGATAGATTGACTAGGCAACAGGATAGATAATAAACAGTAGCAGCAGCGTATGTGATGAGTCATAAGAGTTAGAGCAAAAGGGTCAATGCAGATAGTTAACCAAATAGCTACAGACTATTTAGTAGTCTAATGGCTTGGGGATAGAAGTTGTTGTGGTCCTGTTGGTTCTAGGTTAATCTGTACAGCTTGCCATGCGGTAGCAGAGAGAACAGTCTGTTACATGGGTGGCTGGAGCCTTTGACAATTTTTAGGACCTTCCTCTGACACCGCCTGGTATAGAGGTCCTGGATGGCAGGGAGCTCGGCCCCAGTGATGTACCGGGCTGTAGGAACCACCCTCGGTAGAGCCTTGTGTTCGGATGCCAAGTAGTTGCCATACCAAGCGGTGATGCAGCCAGTCAAGATTCTCTCAATGGTGCAGCTGTAGAACTTTTTGAGGATCTGAGGGCCCATGCCAAATCTTTTCAGCCTCTTGAGGGGGAAGAGGTGTCATCGTGCCTTCGCGACTGTGTTGGTGTGTTTGAACCATGTTAATTCCTTGGTGATGTGGACACAGAGGAAATTGAAGCTCTTGACCCGCTCCACTTCCGTCAATGTGGATGGGGGCGTGCTCGGCCCTCCGTTTCCTGTAGTTCACAATCAGCTCCTTTGTCTTGCTGACGTTGAGGGAAAGGTTGTCCTGGCACCACACTGCCAGGTCACTGAACTCCTCCATATAGGCTGTCTAATCGTCGTAGGCGATCTGGCCTACCACCGTCGTGTCGTCAGCAAGCTTAATGATGGTGTTGGAGTCGTGTGCAGCCACGCAGTCGTGGGTGAACAGGGAGTACAGGAGGGGTCTCAGCATGCACCCCTGAGGGCCCCCCTGTGTAGAGGGTCAGTGTATTACTCAACAGAGACGGTGCATTGTGTCGTGACAGTGCAAGGGCCCCCTGTGTAGAGGGTCAGTGTATTACTCAACAGAGACGGTGCATTGTGTCGTGACAGTGCAAGGGCAGAGAAGGATTAGAGGAAATCTATAGGAACAACAACAATTGGAAATCTATAGGAAAAACATGGCTGCTTTAGTGTCATAGTCACACAGATCTTTGAGGATATTTGTGTAATCTACTACGTGTGTTTTCAGTGCCTATTATCCATAGCACCACTAGACAGACAGTATAAGAGAGTCTTTTATGCTAATGATCCAGGAACACTGTTTGCTTTCTGCAGTCAAGCCCAGGCTGTGACAACACAGCTAATTGAGTTTTTCTTCTTCACCCACACCACAGATTCGATTTTAGGGTTTTGATAAATTATGCCCTTTTGGAACGATTTCACTGGCATTGTGTAAGGGCCTGACTGAGGCCAGATCCCTGACTCCCTCTAGTGGGAGTGGGATGACCACAGTCAGGTCCTGACACTCACAGGGTTTGGGTTGTTGGTGATCCCCAATTAGAGACAGCTGTCGTGAGTTGTCTCTAATTGGGGATTCTATTTATGTGCACCGCACATCCACCTGCGTGTGGATCATTGCTTGTGTTGGTGTACTTGTGTGTTCACTACAACGCCACGGTGTTCAGTACGTTTATTGTTTTGTATGTTTTATTAGTGGAATAAAAAGTGTTTTCATCGTCCTCTTGCTCTGCTCCTCGTTCCCTCTACACTCACACATTGTTTGGAAACTGATGATATGCAGGGGGAAACTGATGCTATGTAGGGGGAAACTGATGCTATGTAGGGGGAAACTGATGCAATGTAGGGGGAAACTGATGCTATGTAGGGGGAAACTGATGCTATGTAGGGGGAAACTGATGCTATGTAGGGGGAAACTGATGCTATGTAGGGGGAAACTGATGCTATGTAGGGGGAAACTGATGCAATGTAGGGGGAAACTGATGCTATGTAGGGGGAAACTGATGCTATGCAGGGGGAAACTGATGCTATGCAGGGGGAAACTGATGCTATGCAGGGGGAAACTGATGCTATGTAGGGGGAAACTGATGCTATGCAGGGGGAAACTGATGCTATGTAGGGGGAAACTGTAATTCAGTTTCAGGCAGTTAAACTGTGTTCTCAATGTCTCTCCTCAGGAGTTAATTATGTTTGAGCAAAACTACTCCTTGAGCAAATATTTAGCATTTGTTTGCTTTGCGTGCATTCAAAATCTATCATATTTATTATCTTCCTGCAGGCTTTTACAATTGTCTGTCCTGGTGTTTTTTATAATTGGTGTTTTAGGTACAGGCAGATTGGCCTAGATGGCTAGGCTGCTATATTGTGCACTGTGGCACTGGACGTTTGTTTGTATGCACTGCAAGCTTTGTCTCTGTAATACGTAGTCTGAGCGTCAGATTGTCCTAGATTAGATCAGCGGCCTGTCAGTGAGGAGCTAGTAGCCTCTCTCTAGACTCTAGAGATATTGAGCCGTAATGTAGGACTGGGAGATGCTGTACTGCTGCCTGGCAGGCAGGCTGGGGGGAAATCCAGAGCTTTCTAGCTACTTCTGAGCTCACACAGTCTACTATTAGTCATTATTAGATCAGCTCTCGCTCTCGCTCCTCCATGCCGAGTGTGTGTCCCCCCCCCCCCCCCCGACACACACACTCTCTCTCCCATTAAATTTTTCCCTGTCTTACAGTATTTGTACTGTTTGTTTCATAACATTAGTGGATTATATGTTTTAGGGGCTGGTTGTGTGGCCTCTCCCACTGTGAGGCACATGCTCTGTGTGTGCACTGTACTGGTGTTATCTCCCATTTAAATCCTTGGGCGGGCTGCATAAAGTCCAAAAATCTGTTTATGGGATGGAAAGACACTGTGTGAACTTTTAAAAATTATTATATAATGTTTGAGAACTAACATCGGTAAAATAAAAGCTACACAGTCAGGGAGAGTAGAAAATTCCAAAAGCAATGAATTTAGCCGTATTGATTTCATTATGTTTGAGCAAAAAAAACACGATGCATTAAGCCTTAGAAAAATGCATAGAATTACAGGAATGAGCTTTAAAACTGTGTAGAATTGCAAAAATGTTGCTTTAACTGCAAAAATGTATCTCACCAAGATGGGGCCCTCTAAAATTCAGAAGCGCCGACCACGCCCATTGCCACACCCACCATCTAAGCCCTTTTTTGATCCGGATAAAACCCTGACTGTGTGTACACTTTGTGTATTTAGACATATCTGACCTCTGTCTCACACACAGATCATGGTTTAAATGACTGTCTGGTCTGCTGTCCTACTTAACATGTTAGAGTGGAGAGGGGAGGGGTGTGTGTGTGTGTGTGTCTGTGTGTCTGTCTGTGTGAAGTATTGGGGGAGGGGCGGAGCTAGAGCTCTCTCTGGATTAACAGCCATCACATTATAATACACCGCTCACTGGCTCCCTCGCTAGCTATGTTTTCTCCTTTTTCCCAAATGTGACTCAATGTTTGAATTGCCAGTGACCTGACAATTCTACATTATCACCATATTACCCATATACTGTATGTGTTGTGACTCTTACGATTCTGAATGTATTGCAATTTGATACTGAGATTTTATTGATGTCTAAACATATTGCTGTCTATACTGTATGATTAAGGCAGCCCCCCGTGCCTCTGATTCAGAGAGGTTGGGTTAAATGCAGAAGACACATTTCAGTTGTACAACTGACTAGTATCCCCCCTTTCCTACATGTCTGCTGCAGAGAGACGAGAGAGCCATGAGAAAATGAGTTTTGATCAGTCAGGGAAATAAGTGCTGAAAACATGTTGGCTCACCATTTTAAAAGAAGATGGAGAACAAGCTATAGGATGAAAGATATTTTGGCACAGGTAGGCCTACAGCTTTATATTTTAAATTTTTACTAATCGATACTTGGAGTCAAAGTATCTATATAATGTTGTCCATATCGCAATACATAACTACATAACTGCTACTGCTCTTCCCTGTTCCACCCCCTGGACTGCTACTGCTCTTCCCTGTTCCACCCCCTGGACTGCTACTGCTCTTCCTTGTTCCACCCCCCTGGACTGCCAAAACAAAATAATACACACTCTAAACTGACATCTTTAGCCACTCCACTGAATCCAGTTTATTACAGCTTTCCAACAGCAGTGTCCAAGCTCTCTGGTTAATATAATTCAATCAAAATAATTAATCAGAATTGTCCTCTATGTCTAATTGTAAGCTCAATTGCTTTTGCTTCTTTTGAGTGGGAATCTAATCATGCCATGTGTCAATAGTCAGAGGAGTTGGCTGAAGCTTATAGGCCTATAGTTGGGACCAGGGCAATAATACAAGGCTAATGAAAGTGTTTATGTATTGATGGCCGTAGTTGTGGAGCAGTGATCTAAGGCACTGCATCTCAGTACTAGAGGCATCAGTACAGACAACCTGGTTCGAATCCAGACTGTATCACAACAGGCCGTGATTGGGAGTCCCATAGGGCAGCGCACAGTTGACCCTGTATCGTCCAAGTTTGGCCGGTGTAGGCTGTCATTGTGAATAAGAATGTGTTCTTAACTGACTTGCCTAGTTACAGTAACACCTCAACCAGAGCCTCATCTGCTCATCATCCATTCTCTAGATTCCAGTAATGATTGGGTAGTAATGATTCTGCATGCAGGTGTTCTTCACAGCTCTTTTTATTAACACTGTTTTTTCCCGTCTCCCCCTCTCTCTCGCTCCCTCCCCTCTGTCTCTTTCGCTCTCTAGACAAGCAGAAACCCAAAATAAACTCAGAGGAGCTCCGGATGAAAAGGGTGAAGAAGAAAAAGAAGAAGAAACACAAAGAGGGAGAGAGAGAGAAGGAGAAGTGGAAACGCCCCGAGATGTACAGCAGGTCCAGCCAGACGATGTGTGCTGGTCTCCTGCCTGAGCTCCACGCAGGCCTGGCCTCCAAACACTACCACCACCACGGCCACACAGAGTTCAAACCCCCGCTCCCTGTCCACCACCACACCTCCACCACCTCATCTATCAAACAGGAGAACTGCTACAGCCCCTCTCCAACTCTGTCCCTCTCCAAGCCACTATGGAGCAGTAGCAGTAGCAGTAGCATTAGCAGTTGGGACCCAGCATCCCCCATGACATCCCCCCTCCAGATCCCCCAGCCCAAGCCCCAGCCCCAGTATCCCCAGCCTGGCTTTGAGAACCTGGAGTTCGCTCGCTTCATCCATGTAGAGGAACAACCCAACGGTGGCGCCCTGGTGGCACACGCCTACTGCAGCGAGCTCTCGGCCCTGTCTCCAGCGGAGATGCAGCGGTTCGCACAGGAGTTTGTTACCCTAGCCTTCAGCGAGGACCCGTCGTCCCAGGCCGCTCACTACGTGATGGGCATCATCCACGGGGCGGCCTCCTACCTGCCAGACTTCCTGGACTACTTCTCCTGGAAGTTCCCCTCATCGCCGGTCAAGATGGAGATCCTGGGGAAGAAAGATATAGAGACCACCACC
This sequence comes from Thymallus thymallus, assembly GCA_023634145.1. Classification (NCBI taxonomy): domain Eukaryota; kingdom Metazoa; phylum Chordata; class Actinopteri; order Salmoniformes; family Salmonidae; genus Thymallus; species Thymallus thymallus. The sequence goes on from CM042420.1 coordinate 22,633,729, forward strand.
ATGCTCAACTTCCACAATCAGGTGAGGATGCTGTTTGGATGTTTTAGTGCTGGCTGCTGTATTTGTTACAGCATTTGATGCTAAATGTGTTACTATATTGTAATTGCAGTGCTGGCTTGCCACTGAAGCTAAGCAGGGTCGGTCCTGGTCGTTCCATGGATGGGAGACCAGATGCTGCTGGAAGTGGTGTTGGAGGGCCAGTAGGAGGCACTCTTTCCTCTGGTCTAAAAGGATGCCCCAGGGCAGTGATTGGGGACATTGCCCTGTGTAGGGTGCCGTCTTTCGAATGGGATGTTGAACGGGTGTCCTGACTCCTGGCTAAATTCTCAATCTGGCCCTCACAGCCATCTAATCATCCCCAGCTTCTAATTGGCTCATTCATCCCCCCTCCTCTCACCTGTAACTATTCCCCATGTGTGTTCATCAGTAATCACACACTTCCTGGTTGAAGAAATACAGTACAAGGCTTATGTGGAACAAGCAACAATCCTAAGCCGTTGTATATATCTGGAGTAGACTATCATAACACAGCCTTGGTTCTACAAAACTAAAGGCTTCCAGCTGGAGTAGACTATCATCATAACACAGCCTTGGTTCTACAGAACTACAGGCTTCCAGCTGGAGTAGACTATCATCATAACACAGCCTTGGTTCTACAAAACTAAAGGCTTCCAGCTGGAGTAGACTATCATCATAACACAGCCTTGGTTCTACAGAACTACAGGCTTCCAGCTGGAGTAGACTATCATCATAACACAGCCTTGGTTCTACAGAACTACAGGCTTCCAGCTGGAGTAGACTATCATCATAACACAGCCTTGGTTCTACAGAACTACAGGCTTCCAGCTGGAGTAGACTATCATCATAACACAGCCTTAGTTCTACAGAACTACAGGCTTCCAGCTGGAGTAGACTATCATCATAACACAGCCTTGGTTCTACAGAACTACAGGCTTCCAGCTGGAGTAGACTATCATCATAACACAGCCTTGGTTCTACAGAACTACAGGCTTCCAGCTGGAGTAGACTATCATCATAACACAGCCTTGGTTCTACAGAACTACAGGCTTCCAGCTGGAGTAGACTATCATCATAACACAGCCTTGGTTCTACAGAAGGCTAAGGAAGTATAGGGCTTGTGTGAAGTGAAATGAAATCCACTTATGAATATTTTAGAATTCTCTCTTAATGTCTAGTCCTGTTTGAATGATTTGAAATGCTGCTATGCACACAGTCCCTTCCTAAGCCCAGGCTATGCTGCTATAAGGGATATCCTATCCCTGTGCGAGGCTGCCACTGGCAACCAACAGATCATTTTTCACCCTTCTACTATAATCCAATATGGAGCCCTTGAACAGAGGCTTTTGAACAGAGTCCTTTTATAAGGAATAGGTTGCCATTTGGGATGCAGCCAAGGTAGACTGAGTCCTAATCAAATACTAGTATTTTCCCAGGCCTCTCTCTCAATGTTCTCTAACACGGAATAAAGGTCAGATTTTAGAACTTTGAAATATCGCTACATTCTCTTGACATTTAGAACGCTATGATGTAATACACTAATTGTAATTGAATCCAAAGCTTGGCAGTGGAGGGAGAACACTGAACACTGGGTCTGGTTATATTTTAGGATCATCCTCCCTTCAGCTTGGTTCAGGAACAGAGCTGGGCTGGTATTTTTGAAGTTATGACAGCCGTCCCCCGGCCTATCCATGAGTTAGTTATGACAGCCTAGTATCCATGGGTTAGTTATGACAGCCGTCCCCCGGCCTATCCATGAGTTAGTTATGACAGCTTAGTATCCATGAGTTAGTTATGACAACCGTCCCACAGCCAGCCTAGTATCCATGGGTTAGTTATGACAGCCGTCCCACAGCCAGCCTAGTATCTATGAGTTAGTTATGACAGCCGCCCCCCAGCCAGCATCCCCTCCACTGAGGGATCCTACTACTTGGTCTCCCTCCCAGTCCTCACAATGATTGTTCTGCAGCAGCTGATATGCCAGAAACAGGGTGGCCTAATCGTTTAAAGAGATCTTCACTGAGGACTTGGGCCTGGTTGCATAAAACATCTTAAGTTATTTTCCTCAAGTTTCCTTAACTTCAAGTCAGTTGCATAAAACATTTAAAGGTGAAATTCCCCCTTTAAATTAAGTGAAAAATTGTGAGGGTGTCCATGAGATCCCTTTAGTGCTTCATTCAGTGAATGTTGCTTTCCTTCACCCTGGTTTAAAAAGGAAAACATCCACCAGCTAGCTAGTTAACTAGCTAAACAATGGAAGGTGACACACAATACATGGCTACAAAGCTAGCTGGTTAGCTACTTAGCTAAACAATGGAAGGTAACACAATACATTGCTACAAAGCTAGCTGGTTAGCTACTTAGCTAGACAATGGAAGGTGACACAATACATGGCTACAAAGCTAGCTGGTTAGCTACTTAGCTAGACAATGGAAGGTGACACAATACATGGCTACAAAGCTAGCTGGTTAGCTTGATGCCTACTGTGTAAGTTAGCTTAATGTGTTGGAACGTAATAGAAACAAGTTGAGAAAAAAGTCACTAAAAGAAAAGTTTTATCTTCTGAATAATATATTTTCTACAGTATTGAATGTGATCTTCCCAAAATAAATGTGATCACTTTGAGACTTTCAGTCAGTGAATCAGGTCATCTCCATGGTAACAGAGACTCTTTCTGCCATGTATGCCTTCAAAATACCATAAAACCATTAACTTATGGCCTTACCTAATTAAATGTTTGAGGGGCTTCTATGCAACACCCTTAAACAATTTCCTTAGGTAAGGGGAAATTAAGGTAAGCCCTTAAGGGAAACACTTAAGATGTTTTATGCAACCGGGCCCTGTCAAATTAGCCCTGCAGTCCAGATTACTCAGACATGCTACGCTAACTAACTACCTGCCCGCTGTCTCTCTCTCCATTCTCCAGCAGCAGTCAGTCAGTCACACAGGCATCGTCATCAATAGAAATGTGACCTCAGTAAAATAGCCTCGCCAGCAACACGTGTGTGTGTGTGTGTGTGTGTGTGTGTGTGTGTGTGTGTGTGTGTGTGTCGGGTCCTGTAATTGTCCCTGCCTTACACGCTCTAATGATGTGAACCCTCAGAGGAGGAAGAGATGTGATGAGGACATTAGTAACCCACGCATCGCTCCGTCAAAGTCTCAGAGCGCGTATGTGTATTTACGTGTGAGTGTGTTGGTGTGTGCGCTTGTCTCCACTGGGAACTGCGTGTCTGAAGTGCAGGGTTGCAAGCAGGCCAACTGAATCATTATTTTAATTTGATTTATTTAACATTTATTTAACTAGGCAAGTCCGTTGAACAAATTCTTATTTACAATGACGGCCTACTCCGGCCAAACCCTAACCCGGACGACGCTGGACCAATTGTGCGCCGCCCTATGGGACTCCCAATCACTATCTATACACCATTATGCTCTGATTGGCTTTGGACCACTGCTGCTGCTGCCTTAGCTGCTCCTTTAGTATACTGTAAACAGAGATTAGTGAGGGCTACACTTCAAATAACAACCATTGATTTCTATAGCCTACTGTACTATAGGAAAATAACAGTGTACTCTATAGTGTACTATATACAGATAGATAGATAGGTACTTTATTGATCCAGATTTCTATAGCCTACTGTACTATAGGAAAATAACAGTTAGACTCCTTAGTGTACAGTAAAAACAGAGACTAGTGTGTGCAACACTTAAAATACAATCTATATGACCTATATTGTACTATAAAAAAACACTGAAAACAGACTAATTTTCTGTCTCGGTTTGTGACACTAAAATACCACCAATACTACTTCTATTGTATAATAGCTTGTAAACCAAACTGAATGAAAGAGATTTTACAAGGTCTTTACAACCTTGTTACTATGATGATGCTCAATACACATCACAGACCCAGGGCACTGGGAGGGAGGGCGTTTTTTAGATATTTAGTCATTCATAGGGGGGCTGGCACAATATCGTGTAACAGACAATTATGGCCAATAACTGTGAAATTAAAACATATCATCATAATGATGTCATAATCGTATTGATACATTTATTTTCAATACATCATTAGAAGCTCAAAATATTTTTTGTGACAACCGTGGCCACTTGCATGTCAATCGTTACCCACAATTCCATAATGGTCCCAGCCCTAATAGCAGGACTGGTTAATGTGGGTGTCTGTCTGTCTATGCCGTGCCTGTGTTTGCGTGTGTGTGTGTGTGTGTGTGTGTGTGTGTGTGTGTGTGTGTGTGTTTGTGGGGGGAAAAAAACAGTGAGGAAGAGCAGGAGGAAGGGGGGAGGATGTCTTCTCTCTGAGGAACAGCTGTTTGCTTCCATTTCCACATGCAGGAGTGCACTAAAGTGTCTCCACAAAGAGATTGATTATCTCCTAGCCAGGGTTGTGGAATGCTGCGCTGCTACACACACACACACACACACACACACACACACACACACACACAGCCCTGCTAACAGGGAAAGGAACGAGGGAGGAGGTAGAATAAAACGAGGGAGGAAACTAAAGGAAAGGCCAATGTAAGCATCGCTCTTTTAAAGGGAAATCAAAGAAAAGAGACCAATTAAGACACTGTATTTCAGGTGTATGATATTCCACACTGTCTGGTGTTGCAGGAATACTATGCATACATTTGCAGGATAATGTATGGTAGTTGTAGCTCCCCACCCATACCAGAAACCTCTGTAGGGTTCAGATTTCTGTCAGATCATTCCGGAAGGAAGGACAGAAGACTAAGGAAGGCCCCAATTAAGACCCTACATGTCTGGTGTATTCTGTTTCACATGTTTGTAGGCCTACAGTGTATACAGGATGTTGGCAGTGTAATATACAATACTGTGTGTGGTTGTTATCCAGAAGACAACCTGAGTAATGACTATAGGAATGGAAAACAGCAATGTCTGTTCCCGTCATCTTGGAGGAGACCGAGAGGATACTGTTTAGTTTATTGATATTCTACATTCTTAAGTCATGAGGTTAATCACTATGTGATTGGTCAGGCTCTGTTGAACCCATGTTTTATCAATAATCAATCAATTACACGCTACATTGCGTAGCATAGCTTAGCCTTTTAATAGACCAGTTGCCCCCATATTCATATTTATAAAGCTTCTCAGAGTATGTGCTGATCTAGGATAACATCTTATTACATAACGTTTTATTCATTATGATTTAAAATGGATCCTAGATCAGCACTCCTACTCCATATTGGATAATAGATCATAATGTATCAGATTAAATGGACAGGGGGGGACCTGATCCTAGATCAGCACACATGAGACGCTTTGTGAATGAGTACAAGCCCAAATTGTGTGTGTTAGTTAGTGTCAGTAGGGTGCATCTGTAGATATGAACGGCTCTCCTTCATTCAGCCCTTGAGGAGTGTGTGTCTGTGTGGTGCAAGTGTATGCTAATGCACACGTGTGTTTTTGTGTACATGCGCAGACTTACGTGTGAGTCTGTGGATGTAGCCGTTTGTGTGTGTGCTTCTACAGATCAATGTCCCATAAGTTCTCTGCTGCCACGTAGCTGCCTCTACACACCCTGCCTGCTGACACACACACACACTACACGTACTAAACACACACAACTACACACACACACACACACACACCCCTTGACCATGGGGACGAGAGCTCTCTGGCAGGAAAACACTCAGTTCTCACTGGATACTCTAGAACTGCTTCCTCACTTCTTTCAAGCATTCAATCAATAACATGCATTAATTTGTATTATTGATTTATTCAAGTAATAGGCCTAACTGATCTGACACAATACATTTGAAATGTTAGTCATTTAGCAGACGCTCTTATCCAGAGCGACTTCCAGTTAGTGCATTCATCTTAAGATAGCTAGGTGAGACAACCACATAAGTATCTCTCTGTCATAGATACTTTGAGGAAATGTGTACTTACTATCAGCAGAGTCAGAGCTAGAAGGAAGGGGATTATTTAAGATACTGTTTGAAGAGGTAGGGTTTCAGATGTTTTCGAAACATGTGCAGGGACTCTGCTGTCCTAGCTTCAGGGGGAAGCTGGTTCCACCATTGGGGTGCCAGGACAGAGAAGAGCTTGGACTGAGTGGGAGCTGACCTGTAGGGTTGGGAGGGCCAAGAGACCTGAGGCGGCAGAACAGAATGCTCTGGTTGGGATGTAGGGTTTGAGCATAGCCTGAAGGTAGGGAGGGGCAGTTCCTCTTGCTGCTCGGTAGGTAAGCACCATGGTCTTGTAGTGGATGCGAGCTTCGACTGGAATCCAGTCGAGTGTGCGGAGTAGTGGGGTAACATGAGAGAACCTTGGGGAAGGTTGAAAACCAGAAAACCAGGCAGGGGTTGGTGGAACGAGCTGGGAGCCAAGCCAACAGAGTTGTAGTAGTCTAGACGGGAGATGACAAGTGCCTGGATTAGGACCTGCGCCGCTTCCTGTGTGAGGTAGGGTCGTATTCTACTGATGTTGTAGAGCATGAACCTGCAGGAGTGAGTCACTGCTTTGATGTTTGCAGAGAACGACAAGGTGTTGTCCAGGGTCACACCAAGTTTCTTTGCACTCTGGGAAGGCGACACTGTGGCGCTGTCAACCGTGATGGAGAGGTCATTGAGCGGGCAGGCCTTTCTTTCGGGAGGAAGAGCAGCTCTGTCTTGTCAAGCTTGAGGTGGTGGGCCGACATCCAAGTTGAGATATCTGCAAGGCACGCAGAGATGCGTGTTGCCACCTGTATGTCAGAAGGGGGGGGAAGGAGAAAAGTAGTTGAGTGTCATCCACATAGTGAGGATATGACGGAGCAGAGTTAATTGGTGTATAGGGAGAAGAGGAGAGGACCTAGAACCGAGCCCTGGGGGACACCAGTAGTGAGAGTACGTGGTGCAGACGCAAATCCTCTCCATGTCACCTGGTAGGATGCAATCCAAACGTGTGCAGAGCCTGAGACACCCTGAGAAGGTGGAGAAGAGGATCTGATGGTTCACAGTGTCAAAGGCAGTGGATAGATCTAGGAGGAAGAGAACAGAGGAGAGAGAGAGTCCGCTCTGGCAGTGCGGAGAGCCTCTGTGACACAGAGAAAAGCAGTCTCGGTTGAGTGACCCGTCTTGAAGCCTGACTGGTTAGGGTCAAGAAGGTCGTTCACACTCAAGTGTTTTGGAAAGAAAAGAAATAAGGGATACAGGTATGTAGTTTTTGACGTCAGATGAGTCAAGCTGGTTTCTTGAGGAGGGGAGAGACTTGCATGCTGATTTGGCTGAAAGCCATGGAATATGAGACCGTATACCATGGGTATGACAAAACATTTTATTTTTATTGCTCTAGTTACGATGGTAACCAGTTTATAATAGCAATAAAGCACCTCTGGGGTTTGTGGTATATGGACAATATATCACGGTTAAGGGATTGTATTCAGGCACTCCGCGTTGCATCGTGCATAAGAACAGCCCTTAGCCGTGGTATATTGGCCATATACCACACCCCCTGGGGCCTGATTGCTTAACTATACACTACTACTACACTGTTGTCGATGGCAGTCCAGTCGCGTTAGATCAGAGATTAGGTTATTCCAAGGGAGAGAGGAAGGATTCATTTACATGAAGAACAGTCTTTACATAGGCTTACACACATTACATTACATTAATACTCAGGTCGGCTGTCAGTGTTAGAACGGCCCTGGAGTCTTCATTCGGAGTACTGTAGCTTAACCGTGTGATTTATCAACATTGCCCCTGTCAGTCATAAGCTGAACTGTTGTATGGCTGTGTACAGTATAGTGGGTCTACAGCTGAACTGCTCTATGGCTGTGTACAGTATAGTGGGTCTACAGCTGAACTGTTCTATGGCTGTGTACAGTATAGTGGGTCTACAGCTGAACTGTGTCAATAGCGGTAATGTCTGTGGAGCAGTGAGGGCTGTAGAAGATGGTACTGAGCTCTGGATATGAAGTGTCTCCCTGGATTGCTCCTCTCAGACACAGAGTAGCTCTCTCTCTCTTCCTGCCTTTATTTTATCCTTCCCTCTCTCTCTCTCTCTCTCTGTCTCCCCCCCCCACCTCTAGCTCGAGCGTGCGTTCGCTCACCTACCCCGAGTTTCCTAGCAACAAGCGTTTTTTTATCCCAGAAAATAGAGCATTTTGAAAAAAGGACAAGTTGGGGGCGTTGTTGTGGGAATGGTTGGCGGTCTAGTGCTCGTTGGAAGCGCTGACTGCAGATGATGATGATGATGATGCTATGCCAGGCTGCTATTGGAGAAACATGCCGTGTCAAGTGAAGAAAATGACCTTTTGGAGTATTCTGTCTTTTCTTGTTTTGTGGAGAATTTAATCACTTCCTCTCTGTGCTTAAAGAGGTAGTCAGAATATGAATGGCCTTATAATCTACTCCAAGGATGTGAGTGTATTGTGTAATGTCTCCGTACCTCTACTACTACGGTGACCTGCTGTCTCCGTACCTCTACTACTACGGTGACCTGCTGTCTCCGTACCTCTACTACTACGGTGACCTGCTGTCTCTGTTCCTCTACTACTACGGTGACCTGCTGTCTCCGTTCCTCTACTACTACGGTGACCTGCTGTCTCTGTTCCTCTACTACTACGGTGACCTGCTGTCTCTGTTCCTCTACTACTACGGTGACCTGCTGTCTCTGTTCCTCTACTACTACGGTGACCTGCTGTCTCTGTTCCTCTACTACTACGGTGACCTGCTGTCTCTGTTCCTCTACTACTACGGTGACCTGCTGTCTCTGTTCCTCTACTACTACGGTGACCTGCTGTCTCTGTTCCTCTACTACTACGGTGACCTGCTGTCTCTGTTCCTCTACTACTACGGTGACCTGCTGTCTCTGTTCCTCTACTACTACGGTGACCTGCTGTCTCTGTTCCTCTACTACTACGGTGACCTGCTGTCTCTTGTCTATGTAGTTAATTGCCACGTATGCTATGCGTCAGCGCCATCTCTCCCTCTCTGGTGACTGTGCCCTTGGCCCATGCATTCCCTCCATCAACTGGGTGGAACTTGTACCCACGTAATGGAAAACAATATTTATTATCTGCAATAATGCGGTAGGCTATCAACTTCCATGCATTAATAAACTATGTATAAAGCATTTAGAAGCTTTTATATACACACACTTGTGATTAGGGTTGCAAAGGGTCGGAAAATTTCCGGTAAATTTTCGAAGTTATTCCGGAACCTTTCCTTGAAGTTAAGCCCTGGAATTTGGGGAATTTTGCTTAAATTCATTAAAAAGTTAGTTTATGACAGTGAACCTTTTTTGTCAGATGCATATAAGGCAATTCTAGATCTTGTGGCATATTTTGGTTAAACTATCCCCAATTCAATAGAATTGCAACCCTCTCCATGCACAGTGCATTCTTCCATCACATGTACAGCTGATTCTCATGATCTTGCACGCTAATGAGATGATATTGAGCGCACACTCCTACACCGTCTAAGAGCCAAGGACTACATGCTTTCTGGTAAGTTTTGATTAAAATACTGGGTGGGGTGAATATATTTTATATGACATACAGCGGGTGAAATAAGTATTGAACACGTCACCATTTTTCTCAGTAAATATATTTCCTAAGGTTCTATTGACATGACATTTTCACCAGATGTTGGTAACAACCCAAGTAATCCATACATACAAAGAAACCAAAACAAATGCGTTCAGAAATTAAGTTATGTGTAATAATGTAAAATGACACAGGGAAAAAGTATTGAACACACTTACTGATATGTATTTAATACTTTGTACAAAAGCCTTTGTTGGTAATGACAGCTTCAAGACGCCTCCTGTATGGAGAAACTAGTCGCATGCATTGCTCTGGTGTGATTTTGGCCCATTCTTCTACACAAACAGTCTTCAAATCTTGAAGGTTCCGTGGGCCTCTTCTATGAATCTTGATCTTCAGTTCTTTCCATAGATTTTCAATGGGATTTAAGTCAGGTGATTGGCTAGGCCATTCTAGCAGCTTTATTTTCTTTCTTTGAAACCAATTGAGAGTTTCCTTGTCTGTGTGTTTGGGATCATTGTCTTGCTGAAATGTCCACCCTCGTTTCATCTTCATCATCCTGGTAGATGGCAGCAGATTTTTGTCAAGAATGTCTCGGTAAATTTGCCCATTCATCCTTCCTTCAATTATGTGAAGTTTGCCAGTACCATTTGCTGAAAAGCAGCCCCACACCATGATGTTCCCACCTCCAAACTTCACTGTTGGTATGGTGTTTTTAGGGTGATGTGCAGTGCCATTTCTCCTCCAAACATGGTGTGTATTATGACATCCAAACAGTTCAATTTTGCTCTCATCTGACCACACTATATTCTCCCAGTATTTCACTGGCTTTTCCAAATGTTGTGCAGCAAACTTTAAATGAGCTTCAACATGCTTTTTTTTCAACAATGGAGCGTGCATGCAGTCCATGGCGGTGGAGTGCATTACTTACTGTTTTCTTTGAGACAACAGTACCTGCTAATTGCAGGTATTTTTGAAGCTCTCCACAAGTGGTCCTTGGCTCTTGGACAACTCTTCTGATTATTCTTTTCACTCCTCTGTCAGAAATCTTGCGAGGAGCACATGGTCGAGGCAAATTTATGGTGAAATGATTGTCTTTCCACTTCCGTATTATGGCCCCAACAGTGCTCACTGGAACATTCAGAAGCTTAGAAATGCGCCTATAACCAATGCCATCATTATGTTTTGCAAGTCTTGAGACAGCTCTTTGCTTTTACCCATCATGAGATGTGTCTTGTGTGACACCTTGGCAATGAGACCTTTTTGTAGGCCATCAGTTGGGACTGAACCAGCTGATATTAATTTGCACTGACAGGGGGTTGGATTGCTTTTTAATTACTGATATTTTTCAGCTGTTGTCTTGGCTTTCCATGCCTTTTTGCACCTCCCTTTCTTCATGTGTTCAATACTTTTTCCCTGTGTCATTTCACATTATTACACAACTTAATTTCTGAACTGATTTGTTTTGGTTTCTTGGTATGTATGGATTACTTAGGTTGTTACCAACATCTGGTGAAAATTTCATGTCAATAGCACCTTTTGGAAATATATTTACTGAGAAAATTTCACGAGCACTATCTGATGTGTGGAGAGATTTCACTGCAGCTAATGTAGATGTAAAAGCTGTGTACATTTGCAAATACTGTGCCAAATCATATGTGAAGAATGCAACAAAGATGCAGAATCATCTGGCCAAGTGCATAAAGTTCCCTCAGCGCTCACAACAAGCAACCTCTGACAAAAGTCCCCCTCCTTCTATTCGAGGGGAAAATGATGAATCAGACACCTTATCGATAGCAACAGCTCATGGTCCTCCTGGAATCAGAAGGTTTTTTTTTACTCAATGGAGGAACGTAGTCAGAGAAATGCTGATGAATGTCTTGCTCGAGCTGTGTATGCAACTGGTTCACCTCTGATGCTCACAGGCAATGTGTATTGGAAGAGATTTCTGAATGTTCTTCACCCAGCATACACCCCTCCAACCAGACATGCTTTATCTACTCATTTGCTGGGTGCAGAGTTCAACAGAGTTCAAGTGAAGGTCACAGAAATCATAGAGAAAGCAGACTGTATTGCAATCATCTCTGATGGGTGGTCGATTTTCGTGGGCAAGGAATAATTAACTACGTCATCTCCACCCCCCCTCCACTACAAAAGCACAGACACAAGGGACAACAGACACACCGGTCTCTACATTGCAGATGAGCTGAAGGCAGTCATCAATGACCTTGGACCACAGAAGGTATTTCCACTGGTGACAGACAATGCTGCGAACATGAAGGCTGCTTGGTCTAAAGTGAAGGAGTCCTACCATCACATCACTTCTGGTATACCATAGGCTACGATGTTAACTAACAGTACACAGGAGAGAGGAGAGGACTTGTTGGCTTCACAGCAGCAGGATCCTGTATAATAGTGGTAGACATGGGGAGGTATTTCCCCTGTCCTCTCAGGGATACAACCAACCTCTGTTATGATATTGATTTAGTGTTATATAATGCTGTTGACAGGAACATGTAATTTAACACAGATGACTAGTACAAAACACCTGTGAGTTGACTGGTGTGTTCGTTATTGATATCTGGATAAGTCGTTCGTTTTTGGGGCCAGTGTCCCAAAGCACTTAGATTGTATTTACTGTCTACAGCTGGAGACCTGAATTGTGCAGCTCCAAAACAACCAGGTCTCCCTTTAAAAAAAGAGGCAGTTTGGCCACCTGGTAAAAATAAAGGTTAAATTAAAAAGGACGTCTTATCAGCCTGCAGTCAGGATTTGGACCACGGCTCTGTGGTAATTTATCATTGGACTATCTGATGTTTGTAATGTGCTGATAAGGTGTTATCACGTCCTCCCTGTAATCATACTAACAAGATGAGGGATGTGGTGAGGTACTACTTAGCAGGTGTTGCTGTCATCTAGCTGTGTTGTACTCTGCTCCTCTTCATGGAAGGAACAATATACTGGTTGTGTTTGATCAAGTGTCTGTAGCTGGCTTTGAAGATGTCCTGTCTGTCACTGTAGGGTGGTGGACCCAGATGCTAAACTAATTTTGCCGCGCGAGCTGAATTCAGTTTTCGCTGAGGTCCGGAGGGCTTAAAATAGATTTGTATTTCCACGCTGTCAAAATTTGTCAAAAATAGTCCTCTATCCATGGCTTTTGGAATTTCCGATGCTCCCGGACTGTCTAGCTTTCGTTTCGATGACTGTTCGCACGCTGGACAGAGTCACTCTATAGATGTTGGTCCATTATCGATTTAATTTGCTTTTCCACAATTCTAATAAAAAAATGTTTTACAAAAACAACCCGGGTGCTGAATTGAATGTGCTCGCCGGGCCACATCCATCCCACAGGCCGTATGTTTGATACCTCTGGCCTAGAGGATCTGTCAGCCCAGACAAGTGGAAGGCTTTTGTGGAGGCAGTATGGAAGCGTGGCAAAGGTCAGCGTGCCTTCCTACTGGAGTGGAGCCTCCGTTCTCCTTGTGGCACACACACAGTTCCTTCCCTCCCTCCACTCAGCTCCCTCTCTCTTCCCCCTCTCTCCTTCACCTCCCTCTGTCCACACCACAGCACAGCTGCACACCCAGACATGGGAGGAATTTAGCCCTCCGACCTGCCAAGAACAACGAAAGTGCGAGAGAGAGCGAGACGGAGAGAGAAAGAAAAAAAAAAATAGAGAGAGAGGGTCAGGACCACTGACTGTACAGCCACCTGGAAAATGCAGATGGTGCCATCTGTCCAGAAGACTTCTCTGTTTTAATGTTTGAAATACTAAGACGAGGTGGCCATCACCTGAGGGGAGAGTTTACCTCACAACAAGACAACAGGTGGCCATTACCAGAGGGGAGAGTTTACCTCACAACAAGACAACAGGTGGCCATCACCAGAGGGGAGAGTTTACCTCACAACAAGACAACAGGTGGCCATCACCAGAGGGGAGAGTTTACCTCACAAGGAGGAGGAACGATACAGATCACTTCCCTGTGTTGTTAGGGCAGTCGTTGTGTTAGGGCAGTTGTTGTGTTAGGGCAGTCGTTGTGTTAGGGCAGTCGTTGTGTTAGGGCAGTAGTTGTTTTCCACTGACTGGACCGTTGGCTCAGCCCAGGCTGCTCTCTCTGTTTAGCTGGTCAGCCCAGGCTGTGTTCTCTGTTTAGCTGGTCAGCCCAGGCTGTGTTCTCTGTTTAGCTGGTCAGCCCAGGCTGTGTTCTCTGTTTAGCTGCTCAGCCCAGGCTGTGTTCTCTGTTTAGCTGCTCAGCCCAGGCTGTGTTCTCTGTTTAGCTGCTCAGCCCAGGCTGTGTTCTCTGTTTAGCTGGTCAGCCCAGGCTGTGTTCTCTGTTTAGCTGGTCAGCCCAGGCTGTGTTCTCTGTTTAGCTGGTCAGCCCAGGCTGTGTTCTCTGTTTAGCAGGTCAGCCCAGGCTGTGTTCTCTGTTTAGCAGGTCAGCCCAGGCTGTGTTCTCTGTTTAGCAGGTCAGCCCAGGCTGTGTTCTCTGTTTAGCAGGTCAGCCCAGGCTGTGTTCTCTGTTTAGCAGGTCAGCCCAGGCTGCGCTCTGTTATATACTGTAAAGGGGGGAGGGGGGGGGGGCTTAAGCTGCATTTTCCCAAGGATGCTGTTGATGCATATCCCACGGTCAAATTTGTCTCCACTTTTGTGGATTGGGGTGATCAGTCCTTGGGTCCAAATATTGGGGACAATGCAAGAGCTAAATAGTTAAAGTATAGCCAAGTGGAATTTGTGGTCTGTATATTTTATCATTTCTTTTAGGATATAGATAATAAACAAAAGTGAAATAAACAATACAACAAAAACCATTTAAACAAGAACTCAGTGGGTTCTGGTAGTCTAATAGTTGATTCTAAGATTTGTATTTGATCATGTACACTAGGGGCCAAAGGTTTGGAATATTACTCATTCAAGGGTTTTTCTTTATTTGCACAATTGTTTACATTGTAGAATAAAAGTGAAGACTAAGTGAAAAATATGACCTAACACATATGGAATCATGTAGTAACCAAAAAAGTGTTAAACAAATCAAAATATATTTTAGATTCTTCAAATAGCCACTTTTGCCTTGATGACAGCTTTGCACACTCTTGGCATTCTCTCAACCAGCTTCACCTGGAATGCTTGAAGGAGTTCCCAAAATATATTTTGATTTGTTTATCTTTTTTGGTTACTACATGATTCCATATGTGTTAGGTCATAGTTTTGATGTCTTCACTTTTATTCTACAATGTAAAAAATTGTGCAAACAAAGAAGAACTCTTGAATAAGCAGGAAGCCTGTTCTCCTACCAGGCCAATCCCATGTCAGAGTGAAATAGCAACTGCCAAATCAGCTCCCAGGGTTATGTGTTCCTTACACACAGACGGCACACAGCGGTTGGCTGGTTGCCTGGAGACATGGGCCTAACCATCCTCACCCATGAATTAGGAGGGTTTATTTTTGTTTGTACTGTCCCCCCCCCCCCCTCGTGAAGGTTATCATGACAACCGCAGGAGTATCAGAGGGAAATGAACAGGCAGTAGTGGTGGAATTACATTTCTATTGCCTTTTATCTGGGTCCGTTCGGGTGCTCTCTCTCTCTGTCTCTCTGTCTCTCTCTCTCTCTCTCTCTCTCTCTCTTTGTGGCTTAAAGTGTTTCATAGAGTCCGTCTGGTGTAGATTTGAGGGCTCTGTCGTGTTGTTAGGATGAGTCATTCACAGCACAGAGCTGCCTGGCTGGGTGGGTGACTGCCTGGCTGGGTGGGTGACTGCCTGGCTGGGTGGGTGACTGCCTGGCTGGGTGGGTGACTGCCTGGCTGGGTTTAGGCTGGGTGGGTGACTGCCTGGCTGGGTTTAGTCCGGGTGGGTGACTGCTTGGCTGGGTGGGTGACTGCCTAGCTGGGTTTAGGCTGGGTGCGTGACTGCTTGGCTGGGTTTAGGCTGGGTGCGTGACTGCTTGGCTGGGTTTAGGCTGGGTGGGTGACTGCCTGGCTGGGTGGGTGACTGCCTGGCTGGGTGGGTGACTGCCTGGCTGGGTTTAGGCTGGGTGGGTGACTGCCTGGCTGGGTGGGTGACTGCCTGGCTGGGTTTAGTCCGGGTGGGTGACTGCTTGGCTGGGTGGGTGACTGCCTAGCTGGGTTTAGGCTGGGTGGGTGACTGCTTGGCTGGGTTTAGGCTGGGTGGGTGACTGCCTGGCTGGGTGGGTGACTGCCTGGCTGGGTTTAGGCTGGGTGGGTGACTGCCTGGCTGGGTGGGTGACTGCCTGGCTGGGTGGGTGACTGCCTGGCTGGGTTTAGGCTGGGTGGGTGACTGCCTGGCTGGGTTTAGTCCGGGTGGGTGACTGCCTGGCTGGGTTTAGGCTGGGTGGGTGACTGCCTGGCTGGGTTTAGTCCGGGTGGGTGACTGCCTGGCTGGGTTTAGGCTGGGTGGGTGACTGCCTGGCTGGGTTTAGTCCGGGTAGGCTTCAATGGGCTTCAGCAGCATCTTTTCGTCCCATGGGTGTCTCTGATGCGTGCTGTCACCCCGTTTCCAACCCCAGAAGGCATCCAATTACTGAACAGAACAGAACATATTCTGTAAGAACAATCGTCATCTGTTCTGTACTTAGGTCTTGGATGCTGCTCTCAGCCGCGTGGCTTTGAGAAGAGATCAACTCTGCGGCTAGCTTCTGTTCCCAATCTCTACTGTGATTTTATATAGTCAAATAATCAGTTTTTATAGTTTTAGCCGGCTATTCAATTTCTTTCTTTCTTTATCTATTGGTAGACTGCTTGACATGGAAACCACCCGGTCCTATATCATGAAATGAAGACTGTCTGGAGTCTGATCAGCAATTCCAATCGCTCTCCTTTCATGTTGATGTCTCTTACCTACATCCATCTCATTACCTCAGCCAGGTGTGAGGTCACAGTGGGGTCCCTCCCTAGTCCCTGCCTGATACACGCTACTGCATATGGAGAGAGACGGAGAGCTAGAGGGGGGGGGGTGGAGAGATAAAGGGAAAATAGTGGGGGGGT